>APFE031161833.1:0-28999 GCA_000404065.3 Pinus taeda | reverse complement strand
TCAGCAAGGCTGGACTGCTACAACAAGCGTTGGACCTAAGGTAAGATCGAAAACATTTGAATTCTCATAGAATAACGTGTGTTTAGAGAAGGATTGCTCTTGTTTGGTTTGTTTGTCACTAGAGAGTCTTAGACTCCTAGGGAGGTTAGATTTGTCCGCAAATATAACTCTTTCCACATGACACTACGCGTAGTAGTCCTGCTAGACTCAAGCAAAGGAGCACACTACACTGAACTAGTGCGCGACGATGAGCTAGATTGTATTTACCAGATAACGGTGTGAGACTAGTATTAGGTGAATCCAACTATAGATGGGAGAATCTCGTGGGAGAGTGACAAATCCTGTACTTCAGATTTAGACGAAGAAGTAGAGCATTGGTAGAACCGGTTGCACAAAGTGACAATGCTGAATTGCAACATGATGATTAGATCACTGTGTTGCGTAATGACAGAGGCAAGGGAACTACCAACATATGATGGAGTGATAACAGTGGATGAATTCTTGGACAAATTTGGAAGTACAGTACCAGAACAACAATGATATGGTGTGTTGGAATGGGAATTATGTGCAACACCTACACGATGGTGGAGTACACCTCAGGAGACCATTGTAAACTAGCACGAATGTAGAAGGCAGATGTGCCTACAGTTTGGAAGCCCCCAGCGTCAAACGAGAGTCGAGAAGCCAGGATGAAGTAGCTTGCGCACCCACCTGTGTCGCTGGGTGCAGATGTGTGTTGTGCAGTCCACACAAGCACACCCCAGACTAAGGATCGAAAATTGAAACCAGACGCAGCAGTAGGAAAGGCGACGTGAACCACAAGCATTCCACGTAGAAGCATTGAAGAAGGTATGCGAGATCCTAAACAAGGTTCACCAGGCCAAATGAGCTGATTGGGACCTGCACATACCAGTGATCTGTTGGGCCTCTAGGGCCATGTACAAATCGGAGCACGAGGACGATCCCAAAGATGATGAGTAGAGTTGAGGCCATAGTTTTGGGAGGAAGGAATCCTCACATAGTTGGAACAATACACAGGGACCAGGATGAATTATGCAGTCACGCGAGGTCAAAGATATGAAGGATCAGGAAGCCATTCGACGGGGGAACCTTAAGTTTCACATACTCAAAGATCAGGCATGACTGAGGAAGAAAAGCATGTTAATGGATGCAAAAATCAAAGAATTAGAAATCGAATCCACGCAAGAATGCTACGTCAATAAACTAAGAATGATAAGAGAAGATATGGGCCAAAATACTATTGTAGTAGAATATTTCCACCAAGAATTTGTGGCTCTGCTACTATAGCTGTGACTGCACATTACTAGACAAAGTAACCTAGGAAGCACACCGCATAAGGAAGAATGCGCAGTGCTGACTATCGCGAGGGAAAATGAGGAGTGCCCACGGACTAGGTTGGAAATTGGATTGAAGCCTCGCATAGGTGGTGCGACCACCTGACCATCTGTAAGGAGCACAATCTCAGTGCTCCAAGCAATTGAAAGAAAGTGCGAGACTATAAAAGAGTCTGTAGGGGAGCTACACGATAAGGGGGTTGCACGCAGGGTTAGTATGTCACAGGGGTAACACCCGCATAGAGGGAGCTATGCTGTCACAAAGGTAGGCTGGGAACTAACCGTTGGTGTCACTATTCATGACAAGATATCTAATTTAAGACAAAAAGAAGCGGGCAGCGGGTAATTAAGACACGAATTCAGAACTAGATTTGGGATGATCTACCGCCAAGAATGAATTAATGACTCAGAAATGGGGGTAACGGTCAAATTCAAATTTGAAAGATGCTATAAAACTACCAAGGATAGCCATGAGACAACACTTGTTTGTTTGATACTTGAGCTGTTACAGAGCACCCACAGTGTTGAGCGCCAAGCAGTGTTTGAGCCTTCAAAGTTGTGAACAACTACAGACAGCTCGAACAAGATGACAACTAGCAAGAGAGGTGTGGGTTTTGTCGAAAGTACCACTAGGGAAGCCGCGCAGAGCCCTTCACTGTGTGTGGGGGATACATTGGAAATTCCTAAATTGCCCCGGACACCAAGGCCCAAAAATGATCCATAGGTAGCAGGACTAGTTCACATGTCTCTGCAAAATCCATGGTTTGGTAAACTATCTATGGAAGACAAGGGTAAGACAGTTATTCTTGAGATAGATGATGATGAGGAGGATCTCCAGGCCTTTGTAGAAGAGATTGAACCAGATGAAGAAATGGAGGAAGACATTCTACCAGTGCGCCCTGCCGCAAAACTGCCCAAATATGCCCCCCCATGGAGAGGGAAAGAAAAACTACCCACGAATTTGGATGTCGTTAAGAGTGCACTCGAAATCCCACTCCTCCCAAATGGTATTATGTTTGAGGGTTCAGTCCTAGGCTAGGTGCCCACGATGAAATTTGAAGATTGGGACCTCGCAAACATGAAAAGTTCCCACATTTGGAGACTAGAAAAGTCATGAAACAAAGCAAGGAAGGGTTAGTTACAGTACAACCATGAAAATGGCTGTGCGGGGTGGAGGAGGCCAAGCTACTCCAACTACTATGGATTCGAGACTTTCACTAGGCACCAATCATGATATTTGTCATTAGGAAACTACTATGCCTAGTGCACGATGGGTACTTATGGCTAGAGGAGCCTATTCCCATCACAGCAGAGCTTATTCATAGGATTTCTCAACTTTCGTGTATGAGAAGGGACCCCATGGAAATAGATGGCAAAAGCGAAGACTTGGCACTTGTAGAGGCCATGAGGAAGAAATATAAGTTGGAGAAAAATTATAGGGGATACGTCATTACTAGCATTGGAGACAAAGGGGTGCGCGTAGCCACATAGCTCCTGGCAGCAAAAAAAATGAGAAAATTCTGTGGCAATGAGGTACCAGCAATGGTCATCGCACTGGCCAAACAATGAACAGAGGAGGTATAGTTCAACTGGGTGCAGTTCCTCTGCGAGGAGTTTCTGATGAATTGCAAAGAGGCCCAGGAGTAGGGTAAGACCTTCCATTATGTGTGGTTGCTCTTATCCATCTTGTTGGTTGTAGGGGAACTTCCTAAGGACAGTCAATTTCCTCCTCTTGACTAGGATTTACCAGAGGCAACAAAATATGTGTCACTTTGGGTGAAAAAGGATGCCATGAAAATCCGTGAGATCAAGATATTCTGGATACTCATGGAGGTAAGCGTCCGAATGTGGATCAACAAAAGGCCGCCCTTATCCCCCATGGTGTATGATAGTCTGCGGAGCTTTGCATACTTTAAGGCAGATATGTATAATGTGTATATCAAGGCGCAAAAGGATCCGGAGTAGAACTGGACCAAACTCCCTTTCATCGCAATTGATGACGTTTTTTTCATGGTGCTCAACTTATGGCCACCTGAATGGTGCACCTCGGATCGGGCAGTGCGTGATGAGACAGTGATACAAAGACAGAAGGATGCCGCCAAGCTACTGGCACAACAGAAGTGGAATGAGCTATTCGTCGACGAGGTAAGGGCTTCCTGCGAGGCAGCGAAGGCTGTCGAAAAAGTAGTAGTAGTTGGGGCAACCATGGCGTAGGAAGAAAGAGGCTTGGACCTGACCACTGGATGGGGGACTGACGACATAGTGAAAGGCGTGAACCCAAGCACAACATCAACACAACTAAAATGGTCGCGCCGTACAGAATGAACAGGTCCATGGAAGAAGACCAAGGCTTCCAAACTGGATTAGGAGCCTATTACATTGATAGAGGATGATCTATACGACATCGGTCACACACTTGGCGAGGTCACTAGGGAAGCGCTACAGGAAGCAATGACGGAGTAGCAGATTGTGTTTGGGACCCTCAGGGCGTAACTACAGGGACTTTAGGTGTGGCCCCCACAGGAAGGAATGGTAGTCACCTACAGTGCCGCGGGTACTTCGGCAATAAAGTCGCTGTTGCGGGCCAAAATGGCTAACACCATCATGCTACCGGAAGGAGCACTGATAATAGATAGCACAGAGGATAGAGTTGCAGTGGGCCAGATCAAGGGACTTGGCCTAAACTTGGCTGCCCTTCCACGAGATATATTATACCAGCTACAGGATGGAGTGACAACAAAACTCCACATTAGGGAAGGATGTGCAGTGCACATGCTTAGTGAACAACGAATCAACATCGAGAAGCTTAGCCTACAACGCGATGAAGCATTGGGGCAAAATCAACAGATGGAGTAGATCGTAGAGGAAGCATGTCATTGTGCCCCAGAGTTGCAAATTGTGACAGACCTACCAATAGGAGTGAAGATCCACAAATTGGCCAGTGGATTCCGTGGGGCAAAGGAGGAAGCAACAAGGATCTAGCTGGACCTCAACCTGCAGATTACTAAACTGCGATTAAAGGCATAGTCCTCTATGCCCATAGAAGTTCGAGAACAGTGTGCTGACACTATCCAAAAGGTGTTGGAGGAAATAGGACAGGTAGTGTAGACTTGTACAACTCTGTTGGAGGAATCCTTTGGGGTCCTCACTGCCTTACAAGAGGACCCCACCATACAACGCATAGAAACAGAGGTGCGGGAGCTTCAAATGCAATATGAAAATGTGCTTAGGATGGTGCAGACAGTGATCCTGACTCAGCGGCTAGCGAAGATACAGTAGGCGAAGGTGTTGAAGGAACAAGTGGACACCGTGTGCAAAAAGGAGGTAGTACTTAAAGTAGGCGTCCAGCCTTGGATTGATAAGGCCTTCATCATCACTATTGACATTGAAGGAAAGCTCGCACAAATGAAAGTGATGCAAGATTTACGATAGGGATTTGCCTCTGACAGCGAGCATTCAATCGAGCAAGTTGAGCAGATTGAGTAGACAGTAGAGCAGTGCGCAACCTAGACATAGTTGGAAGGGCTTCTTGGCAAGATCACTACACAGTGACTCGGGATGAGTCACAATGATTGTGTTGGGGGCCTGTTGGGTAGTAGATCCCTCCACAACAAGGTTTTGATGCCTAAAGCCTGAGTTTTGGTGAATGTAATGTAAAGAATCCGCAAAATGCGGGCACAGAGTGCGAGAGTCTAGGATGAGTCATAGGGTTGTTTGCTCTAAAATAATGTAATTTAATGAAAAGTTGTGTCGACCTACCCATGGTCCGCAAACCATGGGATTGTATAAATAGAGCGAGGCTCTAAGTGTAAAGATAGTTTTTGAGAGGAAAAGTGATAGATAGATGCGAAGGAATGGTTAGGAGATAGAATTGGATTTGAAGTGTATTGGGTCATAGTAGTAGGTAGAGGCTCTGCAGCTAAGTGCGCAGAGGCCTAGTAGAGTCCATAGCTCAGTGCGCGGACCCCTGAAGTTGAGTGCGCAGGGCGGAGTTGGGTCTGTATTGAATTGAACTTGAAAATGATTATTAATAAAGGTAAGTTTGGTTTAGCATACTGTGCATCTATTTTGTGGATCTGTATTTTGATGTTATGTGTTAATTGTATCTAGTTATTTATACGCACGCACTTGGAAAACATTGATATGAGTGCTTATGTATGAAAACCCTCTAAGTAATTGGCGAATAGAACCTAACTAAGGAAGACTTGGGTAATTAACATGGGTCGTGTTGCGGCTAGAGCTGTGTGAATGTAGTAACACAAGATGTACTATGCCCACAGGTGTGCGTAACCTAGTAAGTGTGAAGGTTGAATGACATACCTATTAGACATCCCCGGGGTGTGGAAACCTAGCTCTAGCACCCTCCCATACTACTTTGGGTGAGACCTCAATCCGTGCTCCGCGGACTGTTTCTGAAAGGGCTAGTAGTATCGGGATTTGCTTGGCTAAATCACTTCTGAACCTAGGTCAGGTCCCACTAAGCCAACACATGGCCAATTTCTCAATATGGGAATAGCATAGTTCAAGAACTACTAAGCCTCGACTCAAGTAGTAAATCACATGCTTCGTGATTGCATCATCCTCCTGAACCAGAACCATACCTATAGTTGATTATGCCGTTGCAAGATACAAAAGGAAATCTCTACCATAATCCGATGGACTAAACAATGGGGTAGAGATTAATGCCGGCTTCAAGGCATCAAAAGATCATTGCGCAAAGTCATCCCATAAAAATGGAACTCCTTTCTTAAGAAAACACATAAATCCTTTAGTTATCTCAGCATATTTTGTTATAAATCATCTCAAGAAATTTGCCATAGAGACTTTGAAGTTGTCAGATGGAAGATGGGGGAGGCAATTGAATTATTGCCTCAACCTTGAAGGGATCAACTCGAATCCCTTCAGTTGATACGATGAATCTTAACAACCGACCAGATGTGACTGTGAAACACACTTATTCAGATTCAACCATATCTTATAAAATCGACATCTCTCAAAAACTAACTGAAGGTGGTTGGGATGATTGATTCTGTTTTGAGAATGAGCAGCTAAATCATCCAAGTATGCTTCGATGACATGTTTGATGTCATGGAAAGCATAAGACATGGCCCGCTGAAATGTAGCTCTAGCATCTTTAAGACCAAAAGTCATCTTTTTTTATGCAAAGGTGCCCTAGGGAGAAATAAAAGTTGTCTTATGTTGGTCCTCTAGATAGATAGAAATTTGAATATAACCAGAGAATCCATCCATGAACGAGAAAATTTCATTACTCGCACATTCATCAACTATCTGATGAGTAAAAGGTGTGGGGTAATTCTCCTTTGGAAAAGATTTATTCAAATCCCTAAAGTCGATGCAAACTTGGATCGTTCATTTCTTTTTATCTACTGGGATTGGATTAGAAACCAACTCTGTTAGAGGAACGGGGTATATGAAACCCACCTTAAGAAGGTTTTGAACTTCAACTTTAACAGTTTTTGCCTTCCTAGGATTGATCAGTTGAAGCTTCTCATGAATAGGTTTAAAATTTTCATACTTCTTGATCTCATGCTGGACTATATATGGATCAATACCAAGCATTTCCTCATAAGACCAAGCGAACAAATATTGAAACTCTTTAAAAAGGTTGGTGTAAATTTGAATCTCTTTAGGGGAATAATCGGCTCCGATGAAGATGTTTTCTATAACATTAGGATTCGTAGAGATGTTTATAGGCACATTTTTTGATATAACCAACATATTACCTTCGGCAGATAACCGTGCTAGAGCCAAAGGGTTTGAAACTTTACAAAGATTGCAAGTAAGTAGATTGGAGAACCTGGATTCAACTTCAGGCAATGGAGGAAGAAAATATGAACGATGATGTAGATCTTCCCATGGTCGATCTACACCCATCATTGCCTCCAAAATTTCTTCTTTAGATGGTAAAACTATATCTAAGCAATTCATAGTAGAAGTAGAGTCAAGGGTCCAAGCTGAAGCCACATCACCATCTAACTCCTCTTCTGAAAAAGGAGTGGGATGATTGTCTGTAGAGTTGATGATAGATTGATAAGTGATTTCTGCTGCAGACATAGGAAATGCTGTTCCACCTATCTGCCCTCCATCTAATGTGGTGGTAGATGAAGGTAAGGTCCAAGAGTCCAAAAAAAAATGAGTTCGAAAGGACTCTTTCTGTGAAAGTCCCTTGGAGGATGAAATGACATTGATTCTAGCTGTAGGAGGGTGAAGGTCAAATATACCCATCAAGGAATAGTACATCCCAACTCTTAAATTCTCTATAGGTTGATGGGGATTATCCACCAATGGAACTATAGAATCTGAATATGCGTGTGAGTCACCCAAAGAATAATATAACTGATCAATTTTAATAATTCTCCCCTCATGAGGGAAAAAGAGGATGTGGAATAGAGATGAAACTATGGCATCCATCTCATAAATCCAATTCCTTCCTAAGAGGAGGTTGTAATCTAGGTTGGCATCAATTATTTCTACTTCAATATTAATGACCTTTCCTCTAACACATATAGGAAAATCCGGGATAATTCCATGTGGCCTATGAGAATGACCATCAAATGCCATTAAGAGAGTCGGTGAAGGAACATTTGAAGGTGATCCAATGGCCTTCCAACATGACATAGACATTATGCATGTGGAAGTGCCCTCATCTATAACTGTCTGAAAAATATTGGTTTTTTGGTAAGTAGACTTTATATGGAAAGCCATATGGTGAGGAAGTCTCTTTTTGACATTCAACATATCAAAAGTGAGCACTAAAGAATTTTTTGGATCCATTGCCCCGATTACCGAAAGTAAAGCACTTCTCTGAGAAGGACACGACTAGATTACCTCCAAAGTAGACATAGCACAAGGCATTTGAGCCAAATCTTCTACAATCGAGTAGTTATGGGTTGCCCTAGCATTAGGGTTAATAGTCGAGCACTTTGCCGAACCTTTCGGTATCTGAGGTATAGACTCAGCAGAGGGTTGCTGAATATGAAGTGGGTTTGTGGTTTCGGGAACAGACATACCCTTAGATGTGTTCATTTCACCATAATTGCATGCTTGTGTGGCAACGCCGACATGAGAGTTCATCATATAAACATTTGAGGAATTTTCCCCTCCCTGGTTGCCCCCTGCAAAGGTACCAGTGTTTGAGTTCGCGCCAGCAAGTAATTGCTGCCCCTGGGGAAAAGGGTTGGTCAAGATAGCTTGGGAGCTAGAGGACCCTTGCTGCACTAACAAGCACTGAGCATCTTGAATCTTTGGGCAGAGGTGAGTCAATGATCTCCATTTCATAACTTGCATGGAAATTTAACCTTCTTTTTGGACTCTTTTCTACCCTCACCGGCATTGTTACCAAGCTTGTTCACATTACCCTTCCCTTCCTAGTTCTTCTTCTTACCTCATCCCTTCTTCTTCCATTTGGATTTTTGATTTCCTTTGGGGTTAGAAGTTTGGATGGCATTTATGGAGGTAGGTTGGGAAGGTGAAGGTGTGGACGGTGTTACCTAGTTAAACGAAGCAGTTTGTAGAGACAACTGCTGCAATTGGTTCAAAAGGTTCATCATATTTGCATCAATTGATCCAACTATACCATCAGCATGAGGGCTTGGCTTTGATTTGGCTAAATCAACCTTGGATCTAGGAGCGTCAGGTAGGATTTTCTGAAGAGTCCTAGATTGAGAATATATCAGTTCTAATTACTGGGCTCGAAAAATAGCCTGCTCTTCCGAATAAACCCCAGAAAGAGAAACATCCTTAGAGATCTCAAGTTGTAGAGATTTGAGAAACCATTCAAGACGAAAATCTCATGGAATTTTGGCTTTGATAAGCCTCTTTCTCCGTCTCCATTCCTGGATATGATACGAAATGTGCATTGCCATGTCCTGATGAAAATTGGCCAGAAGCTCAGTTCTGGCTTCATAGTGGACAGGAAACTAAAAATGGTTCAAGAAAATATTAGCCAAATCAGTGAAAGAGGTAAAGGTGCCCCCTGACAACTCTACATACCATTTGGCCGCATTCCTTGTTAGGGTGCACTTAAATAACCTCAACTTGATTGAATCATCTATCAGGGAGTTGGATGAGCACCATAAGTGGAATGTGGTCACATGGTCTCCCGGGTCTTCATCATTCTTCCCTTCGAATTTTGGAATATCCGATGGAAGTTTAGTTGGGACTAGAGGCCAAGCCAGATTATACCTAATTGGATCATTCGTCAATTTAGTCAAGTCTAGTAGATTAAGCGTGGCTAGAAAAGGAAGTCATGGAGGACCTTGGGAATTCCATCTAGAATGGGTGAGGTTCACGTAGGTCTGAAAAAATGACCTAGATTTTGAAAGGCACCAGGTTTCCCAAAGTAACTCATAGAGGATGCTGAACCAAAGAGTGATCCTTGTGGTCCAGCAAAATTTGGAGTTTGACCAACTCCTGCTAAAAATCCTCCGTAATCGGTGAAGTTACTCCCTAACGAAGTATTGAAAGGAGCTGACATCCCCTGATAAGGGTTCCAAGCGTTAGCCAAGGGTGAAAAGCTTTGAAATGAATTAACCGAGGAATACTGCATATTCCCTTGTTGGCCGAAAAATTGATTCAGGGTTTGTCCAACTCTGAAAGGGGTTACTACCTTGACTTGTAAAAGGAAAAGGCATTGACCCTAATGTTGGATTGGAATGTGGTATATGACCACTTCCAAATGGGAAACCTTGAAAAGAAGCTGATCCACTCATCATGGATGTGGAGGCGATTGATGGTATATTCAAAGGAACCGAAGGAATACCTTGAGAGAGGATTCCAAAAGGGAAAAATCCAAAACTGGATGCATTAGGCTGAGAACTTCCACTCATCAATGGAATGGAAGTAGACCTAGATATAGATGTGCTGGGAGTGTTAGAAGGGATGGAAATAGTTCCTCCCCCTTGCACAGATATGGGAGCCTGCATGCTCGCAACACTCGTTGTGGATGCCATGCTTCCAGCAGTGGTCATCGAAGGGATAGAAGTGTGTGGAACTGGGCTCAAAGGCCTGTGAGTCAGATTTCCAACGTATAACAATACGTTTGGATGATCAGGAGGAAAGGAGACTTCGAAGCCACAACTAACTCTAAAAGATCTTCTACTTCAATACTATCTTCCAACTAGAAGAGTACTCGAGAAAGAACTGGTGTGTTCCTCTCTAACTCTGTAGTAGTAGCAGGTCTATCTTGTGAACTAATGCCCCCAAGCGGAGGATCAATCTTCAATGAGCCTACTGCCACTAGTTGAAAACCACTAGCAGAATCGCTCCTATGCCTTCTAGGAGAAGGCTTTGTACTCGTAGGTGAAATCCCTTGAAGTCTCCCAGACCATCGAGATGGTTGGTCAGCCACTTTGAATTATTTTTATAAAATCTACTTAAAGATTCAAGAAAATTAAAAGCTAGGCCGACTAGGAGCATAGAACACTTATTAAAATGTCCCTAAAGATATCAACAATCAAACAACTTCCAAGAGTTTCCACTCCAGATGATTAGGACTAAGGGCCTTCTGAAAATAGACTGCGGTAGTTACGCCCCATGCCTACTACCAAAGGTATCAGAGGTAGTTACAGTAACCTCCAGACAATAGCCTTTGCCGGTGCAAGCCCCCAAGCTTCGCAAGGGTGCCCTCTAGAAGTACTATTGAAAATGATGCAACATCAACGTTAGGTGCCACGGGATTCCCCTCCGCAGCCACCTGTGTGGATCCCTAAGATAGTAAACTATGATCACCAACTCGTATCAGAAGCTGGGCAGAACAGTTGTGAGGTAGGATCCGACAAGTAAGAGAGGGGGTATCTCTCATCCTTATCTTCATGAACCCTCGTGCTTAACTCCTAGTCATGAAGCTTTCCCAGTCTCCCTAATGCTATTGGATTTCACTCTTTAATCAGAATTCTATGTTTTACAATTCAGAGCGGCCTTGGAGAGTTTACTCTCCTCTTGACTAATCCAAGGCCCTAAATAAACCTAAACTTGTTGGTGTATTCTGATGACAATACAAAAAGTTCTATTTTATTTTATTAAGCACTTGATTTTAAATGGTTCTTCTTTTAAGTCAAAGGGATAAATGGAAATGAAACCAATGGTGTTTGTATGACACAAAAGAAATTAATGAAAAACTAACCTATATGAATGAAATCGTTTGTTCTGCGATGAAAAGAAATTTCTACTTGGGTTCTATGAAACTTCTATAAAGCACAAACTTTTTCTTTACCTTTCTTAAAGCACACTTCACACTCACAAAAACTGAAAAGACTATTGATGCTTTAATAATGCAAAACTACCCTAATGCAATGTGTACATGAAGATGCAAGATCCTAAATTACTCTAAAAGGAAACAAAAGCAATTGTTTATAATTTAATAAGCCAACTTAAGGGATTGAAAATAATACAAATTTTGAATACAAAATCTTCTCCAAACAAGAAGGACAAATCCAAAATGATCACAATTCACTTTTAAAAAATCAAAAGAAACCAAAATCAAACTTGGAAAAAGAAGACAAAACAATGTTTTTTAAGAACCTTTCTTTTGCAAGAAGCATTGAAAACAACCTTTCGAAAGCACTCTAAATGCAACCAAAGACTCAAAGACCGAAAGAAGAGCACAAGGAAACTTTGCAAGTCACAAATTCGACAACGAATGAAAACTTGAACAAAAAGCGCTTAAACTTGTACTAAATGACCCAAAAGGCAACAAAGAGCTTTGACAAACTGACTAAGAAGTCAGGAAAGAAACACTGTCAAATTTGTCAAAAAGAAACTTTAAAAAAGCAAGAAAAGGTGTAAGGCCACAAAACGACGAAAAGCAAAGCAAGAAGACCAATAACCAAGCTTGACAATAAGATTGAAAACAATCTGCTATTCTGGACGACCAGAATAATCAAGAACCTCTATAATAAGTCTTGTGTGTCAAAACACAAATCATAAAACTCACTCATAAGCAAAACTAGGAGAAAACTTTTCAAAGTGGAATATAATTCAAAACAGTAAGCTCACTGAATAATTAAATTCTAAAGACAGAAATTGACCACTCAAAAACCAAACAGACCAAGAAACGAATTTGTTTAGGCAAAGAGATTTGAAAAACAATGCAAAAAATGGTATATGCGACTGTGTTTAACCACAGAGGCATGTACACGTGCTTCTGATAAAGGAAACTTGCATATGTGTGGGTTCACTTCATAGAAACAAGCGTGTGTACGCTACTGTAAACAAACTAAAGTGCGTATACAAAGCTTTACAAGAAAAATAAAAAAATAAAGCCAGATAAAAAAGATCAAACTTAAGGTCTGAGATTCTACTGGACCAAACAATACCGTCACAGCAAGAAAACCAAGAACTGAGCCCTAATTCCCATTGAACAACCCAAACTAGGAATAACAAGATTGTTATCCCCACCGGAGTCACCAATTCTATTACGGGAATAAGTACCCTAGGGCTTTGGGTTGGAACCCCAATAGAGCAAGAGCAAACTACAGTAAGAAACACTCATACAACTCAGAGAACATGCTTATATAAAGAAACTATGCAATAGCAACCATACCAGGATGTCCTTCATTTGGGTAGTTCCGGTAGGGTTCAAACCCTCTGCAACTCCTGATGATCTTTAAATCTACAAATCAACCAATTCGAACATACATAGCAGCTTATAGATAAAGAATTTTAATGAAATCAACTTTATATCATATAAGCAAATGATTAGTTATACATCAAAATAACATTCATACATGAATTACAACAATATCTGATGCATAAAAAAAGTTAATCTCAGGAACAATACAACACTTCTTTTTATTGTAGAAATCTATAACTAACATGGAGAGAATTCACATGAGTCTTCTTCTTCCGGCTCCAAGTGGAACCGTCCTCCAGATCTATCTAGTCCTAGTCTTCAACAACCTCCTTCCATAACCAATACCATGATATCTCAAGCAAATGGGAGAATATAAACACTCAAGGAAACAAGGGTTTCCTAAAACTTGGGGAAGTTCTTGAAGCATAGGGATACTTCAAACTCAGTCAAGGATAATCTCAGTATAATAATTCTATCTCTTCTCCTCCCTAAGGCCTTCCCATAGAAGTCTATTTATACTTCTCCCAATTAGTTTTTTAGTTGGGAAACAGTTGGGCCATGGGCACTAGCAGGTAAACAATAGGTAAAACCCATGAAATTCACCCATAATTAAGGAATTTTTTTTTTTTTAAGTGTTCTAACACATATATGTGGGTTGGGTATTGACTAAACCCATGTGTACACACTTTTATCTCATGGAAAAGTAGCATATAGGGAATAAAACACTGTTTTTAAAATATTTGGACCAAGTCTGGAAGGAGGGGTTTCCCTAGGCCATAAACCAAGCATCACAAGTACCAAGGGTGGTAAATGGAGCTATAACACAATCTAACCACTCTTCCTTTGATAATCTCAGATTCCTATTTTCCTGTGCCGCAAACTTGTGAATATTTCTGTCCAACCACTCTTCAATTCCTTTCTTTGTCAGATTCCAGTGATATGACATCAGACATCTTAATGCAGATCCCAGTCCTAGCAACAGAACCATTTGTTGGCTTGTTGGGGCCTGACTCAGGTTCAGAGTTAATTTAGCTAAAAAAATCTCCATATTACTGGCCCTTTCAGCAACAGCCCACAGAGTGTGGACTAAGGTCTCACCTGAAGTAGTATGGGAGGGTGTTAGAACCAGGTTTTTGCACCCTAGAGATGTTTGATGAGTTCGACTGGATTGCAATTTGACCCTTCGCACAAGTTTCTTTGCGCACTTTCCCGTACCTCGCAACCTGATATACTGCCTTCACGTAGCCCTACCCAGGGGCTGAGCACCGCGTTCTGTGTTATTACCCAAGACCTTACTAGTATTCCAATATTAGCTAATTGTCTTTGCCTACTTGAGTGCTTTAAGTTATACTTAACAACATAAACTATTCATATATGTGCGCGCAGTAAATAAACAATATATTTTCAAATTATCAATCATGCATTAACCCAAGAAAAGATACACAGAACTATAATAAAACTTCTCTTTATTGATTCCTTCCACGGTTACAGACTCGACTCGCCCTGCGTACTTTGCTGTAGGGGTCCGCGCACTCAGCTGCGGACTACTAGGCCTATGCACACTACGCTGCAGAGCCTTCTCCTACTCTACGACCCAAAGGCACACTTCTACCTGCGACTCAAGCACTTAGACTTTCTCATGCTTCTCTTCTATTTTCTATTCCCTATCTTCTTTCTTACACTTAGAGCCTCGCTCTATTTATATAATCCCATGGTCCGTGGACCATGGGTAGCTCTATCCAACTGACATTACATTACAAAACTATGATGGACAACCCTGTGACTCTATCATACTTTTGTGCCCTGTGCCCACAATTCGCCGAGCTTTACAAAAAAATTCAGTCAAAACTTGGGCTTTTAGCCCCAAAATATGCCTTGGGGGGGATTCCATGCCCAACAATGAGACTTCATGAGACACCAATTCAAGATGCTGCTTTGGGAGTTTAGCAGATTCACATAGAGTTGCAAAAACTTTGCCTATAATTCCAAAGTCTAAAGAAGGATAGAGCGGCTCGGCCAGAGGTGCGTGAAGAGGTTTGGTGTCTGAAATGTAAGAGTCAAGGGCATGATAATGATCATTACCCCATCTTTACGAATTATGTTGCCGGAGGAGGGTCGATGCCTCTAAGATCGAAAGCTGAAGAAGGGCCAAGTGCAAGGCCTGCACTGTGGTGTGTTATCTATCAGGTAGCTGGAAAACATACGACAGATAATTTCCACTTGTTGCAGAAATTTGTACACACACCATAATAGCACTTCTTTAACTTCTGCCAATCTGTAGGTCATGATGAGCGCCAAAGTTATGGGTTAATGATGGAGAGAATGCCTGTGTATCGAATGCAGATAGAATATCGGCCTTTGGATCAAGGTGCAAGGGGGCCCACAGACGAGGCCGAGGTGAAGGAGGATCTACGAGAGGTCGGGGGCAAGTTATTTGTTACAATTGTGGAGGTCTAGGACACTATGCGCGAGAATGCATGAACCCAATGTGCTTTTTGTGCTAATATTGTACCCAGTTTAGCCACGCGATAGAAGACTTCCTTGTATTAATATATAATATGCACAAAAAGGGGACACAACCACAACAGCCTACATAGAACCTATAGATGATGAGGGATGAACCTCGCGAAGAGGACCCCAATTTGAATATTGTGCTACGAAGTTGAATGAAAACTAGCGAAGATAAGGGAAAGTGGCCTAAAGAAGGTGAATGGATCTGCAAAGCTCCTGAGAAGGAGGATGGCTTTGACTTGGAGCACACGAAGAAAACCTTCATGGAAGCAAAGAAAAGATTCACTGAGGCTTCTACCTTAGGAAGTCAGGATAAGTAGCCTGAAGAAATGGACGCATCCATGCTTACTATATTTTTGGAGACCTATATGAAGCTACTACATGATAACAAGACCATAAAGGGATTACCAGAGTTAATTAATAAATGTGCTAGTAATGCTCCTAAGGGACCATGAGTGGTCGACAAAATTGGTAAGCATAAGGAAATAACAGGGCATGAGATGAGGCTCACCACGCAAATAGGAGAATATGAAATGAACCAAGTTATTCTAGATCTTGGGTCAGATGCGAATGTTTTTCCGAAACAAACATGGGAGAGAATTGGGAGACCTGCGTTGCAGTGGTCTCCTATTTAATTGAGGATGATGAATCAACAAAGTATTATCCCCATGGGAAGATTGCAGGGAGTGACAATCGATATTGAAGGCGCGAGCACATTGGCGGATTTCTAGGTAATAGATATTGTCGATTGTTGGTCACTTTAATTTCTTATTAATTCAAACAACTAAGTGCTGCATGAATTGTCAACCCAGAGAAGTCTGTTTATTTCAAAGGCAACTACACACTGTATATGCTCAATCTCAAAAGTAATAAAAGTTGTAGTAATATAATAATCACACCTTGCCTTAAACAAACTAAAGTTCTACTCTGAGTTACAGCAGGAACAATTTCTCTATTGCAGACAATTATCAAATAATCCTTGATTACATTAAAAAGAACAATATAGGAAAAGAAATTAATCTACAAAGGGAAAGACTAGTTATGCTATAACAGAGAAGAGGACCCTATTCCCCAAGCAGGAATCTGCAGCACCTGTTTCTAATTACTATGCTTCACAAACTCACTCTGTAAACTCAATTACCAATTAAAAACACTCATTGATTAGCTGTGAATGAATTGATGAAAGTAATGCAATAATCAATTGAAAAACAGAGTATCAGCAATAAGTGCAGAGTTCCAATAACGCATAAGCAAATTCAGTAAACAGTACTTAACAAGGCATGAATGGAAAATAACACTTAACACACTACAGAAATTTAATGGGTGAATATTGTGATGAAGGTGGGCCCTTTCCTTCTCACAAGATTCCCTAGAAAGGAGAACTAGGCAGGAATGCTCAGAATAATACTTTATTCATCTGTCAATGTATCATATTACAAAAGATTCCAGTCCTTTTACTTTAAGCTTGACCTTCCCACAGTCTGTCTGTAGTCCCTCTAATGTTTATGTCTCCTCTTTTTAAAGAGGATACATCTATTACAATTGATTACATTATAAATCCTATCTTTAACCCAATATGCCAAAATAGGATAATTAGTTCTTCCATTAACAAAATGTTGTTACAATGGTTGTGGGAATGCTGACTTTGGAATGTAGTTGTTACTACCAATGTAACAGCTCCTTCGATGATATCCATCGTTGTTGCCGAATCTAAAATTAAAATCAAGGTCTATTTTAGCAATGGGATTTGCGCACTGTTCTAACTATTTTAGCAACATAAACTGTAATGATAAAACTATAGTCTTCAGACTGTTTCAGCAACGTAGACTGCAATGATAAACCTACAGTCTTCAGATTGTTTCAACAACGTAGACTGCAATGATATACTGTTTCAAAAACTATCCAATAAACGATTAACTATGAAGGTAATGTAATTATATGTAAAATAAATTAAACATATAGTAATGAGAAGAAATATTGTATACCTTCGAAAAAATGGGTTAAAGTAATAACATGGACTTTAAATATGGATTGGAAAAAAGGTGACATGATAGCAAAATATATGATAAAAAAGGGACAATGTAGGGTCCTAACATCCCCCCCAACTGAAAGGGTTGCATATCCTCATGCAACTTTACTCTGAATCTGAGTCCAGGTACTGGGCCTTGGAGTGCAAATTACTTCGGCAGTAACTATGGAAGGTGCTATAAGCCAAATCTCTGAAGCCATGCACATTTTGTAACTTCTGCGATGTTGCTACTTCCTCATTTTTGGTCAACCTATAATGAGCCTTATACTCTTGTGATGGCATCCATAGAAGAGAAAAATGAAACTGATATCCTACCCATTTTTCAGCACATTGCTGAACACATTTGACATAGTCAGGTACCCTTGAAATTGCTGCTTCAACATTAGGAGGACTGAAGGGGTGATACTCCTGCCTTTCCTTAGAAGACTGTTGCCAAAATAAGTTGTTTGCTTTTAAGGTAAGAGCTCCCTTGGATTTAACAAAATGTTGGCAGTCTTGTAACGCTGCTGCTTGTAGCTGCTTGATGTGTTCACCCATTCCTGGTTCCTTTAAAAATTGATGAAATTTAGCAACAAAAATGGTAGAATTCTGTGGCTTAGATCGAATCCACAGAATACGATTGTCTTCATTATGCCTTACTGAAAGAAAAGAATTCTGCCATGTGAGTTGATTAGCAAGGAAAGAGAGAAAGGCCCTAATTTGAACATCACCAACCAAAGGGTTCAGATTGAGCTTCCTATCCTCAGGGATAGCTTCATTATGGACATAAAATTCACAGAGTAAATTTTGTTCACTAGTAGATGCTTCTGTGAAAGTTTTCACAAACTGTTCAGGTCTAGATACCTCATGAGGTCTCCCATCTTTAATTGCCTTTATTTGGAAGAACACTAAGCATTCTGCAAGAAAAAGAGAGTAATTGGAAGATGGCTTCCAGGTAGCTAATAATATTTGAACCAAATCAAACATAAAGAGCAATCTAGTCTTTAGCTATTTATTCTCCTTCTTCTGGGCTCGAGAATGTTGGAGTACCTACTCCAAAGCTTCCCAGTTTGAATATATATGTTTTTGCCACAGTGACTTATGCTCTTGCAAGATCCTATCTTGTCACATAACATATCCTTTCTTCCATTTATCAATTTGTGCTTCAGTGCTGCTAGTCTGAGTAAACAAAGTCTTTGTAGGCCGAGGTTCAGTCTGAGTAAACACAATTTTTGTAGGTTGAGGTATAGGACTTTCAGTTTTAACAGTCATAGTAGGCTGAGGTATTTGTGGTTTGACCTCTTTTTCAAAAAATTTTGAAGGCCCTACTAGTTCTTGTGTGACAGTAGGGCATTCCTCTTTAATTGCAGTAGAAGTGGATGCAGGGGAGGCTCTAGGAAGTGGGACTTCAACTACTTTATACCTGGCTTGCTGATAAATGGTACTGCATTGGCTGCACATATATTCCTTATACAAGTCTTTCTCTAGACTTTTCTCGACTGTGGATGCTACATGGGCTAAAGTATACAAATTAAGCTCTCTATCGTAGGCTTCCCCTGCTATTATTAATTCCTGCTTATAAGCTTCAATTTTTTATTTTAGAAACTTGTTTTCCTGTAGAAGGGAAGCTAGGGTGACTGGGATTCATGTAGCAGTCACAGTCTCAGTAGCTGGTTCTTGTGTGGCAACTACTGAATAAATAGCTTGTTGTTCTGTAGTAGCTACATAGTTTGCAGCATCCTGAGCATCCATATTTTACAAATCAATAGGTGGTTCTTGTGTGGAAGCTTTCGAATCAGTACCTGGTTCTTGTGTAATAACTACATGTTGTGCAACATCCTGGTTGTTTGTGTTCTGTATATCAGTAGGTGGTTCTTGTATGGCAGCTTCTGAATGAGTAGCTGGTTCTTGTGTGACAACTACTTGATGTGAAACATTTTGGTCATCTGTATCCTGTATATCAGCAGGTGGTTCTTGTGTGGTAGCTGCTGAATGAGTAGCTGGTTCTTGTGTGACAGTGACTTGATGTGAAACATCCTAGGTATCTAGATTCTGTGGATCACCCGCTGGTTCTTGTGTAACAGCTGCTGGATGAGTAGCTGGTTCTTGTGTGGCAGCTACTTGTTCTGAAGGAAATGGTGTCACAAAATCTTGGGCATCTAGTTGTTGAGTTTCAGTGCCCAAAGGTGAGACAGGTAAATATTCGGGGACTTGGGACTATGGTGGGGTATGAGGTTTTAGGCTAATAGGTGGGGAATTTGGGATGGTAGCAACAATTTCCGCTTCAGTTGATCCCCTCATTCGTCTTCAGGGTAAAAATGTAGGGAGAGCAGTAGTTTTCCTTTTATGAGTGGGTTTTTTCTGAGGGGAAGGGCTATCAAAGATGGTGGCTTCTTTGGTTGAGGCCCTCGTTCATCTTTTTGGTAGGAAAATAGTCTTAATTTTCCTTTTTCTTTTTAGCATAGCGATGGGAAGGTTATCTTCAGAATCATCACTAGGAATATGAATGGTGGGATTAGATGATTCTGCTAGATTATAGGATGGAGTTGATGTAGTAGGAGGGTCAATTGGATTGACTGATTCTGCTGGTGGGATTTTGGGGGGGTCAGGAATGCTCCCTGATTGCTGCTCGAAGGGATTTTCAAGGATTTATTGAGGATTTTCAACCGCTTGCTGAGGGATTTTAGGAGCTTCTTGAGGAATTTCAGCCTCTTCTTGAGGAATTTTAGCTACTTGCTCAGGGTCTAGGGGTGGGTTATTGAGAGGGGGGTTTTGTCGAGCAAGACCCCTCTGAATTAGTAGCTGGACAAGACGGTGATGGGTGAGGGAAAGGAGTGGGAATTTTACCTGTCTACAGTAATGTGACATATTCTTTAGACACCCAAGTAAATTATATAGAATATTCAATAGTCGACCACGTCTCAAATGATTTAACAAGACAAAATCATGTTGATAGACTACCTAGTAGAGACCTTCACAGGTGAGATAATGCTTGACGAATTCAGCAACCATCGACCATGGAGGTGGTAATGAGTGAAGTCAGACACCTCGGCCTTTGGGTTCAACCTGCTCTCCTGGCAGAACAAATTCCTGCTGTGCATTTAGAATGATATGTTTAAAACTAAACCATCAAGTGCCAGTGACTGATAGACCTAAAACCCATGCTATATCATACTCTAAGACTGGAATTCGAACTCCCTAGATAGTAGAGTAGCCACCCCATAGATTACGTGTAAATTCAAGGACTTGCTGTGGATCATGTTAGAGTCGGTCTTGTCAGTCATCCGTCAGAGATCAAAATTCTTTCTGCATTTCATTTTTAGGAGTCTCACTCCATTCACTCAGCTGCATTCCACTAAGGGCTTGCCATAATCTAACGGAAAAGGTCTTGTTAGTCAGTTCCCCTTATGTATGGCACCTGCTTGCTCAGGTCTTTTGTCAAGGTTCACTAAGGTCCATGACAGTTAACGTTCGATCCTTAATGGACTAGAGTCATTTTCGATCATTAGGTCTAGGGATTAATCAATTTCGCCTTCAAACATGACCAATAAAGCCATGCAAGCCTGAGGGAGACCCTTACAAAGTTATGATTCAAAGAGTTTCATCGTCATGTGGACAAACTTAGACTGTTCTACGAAACTTTTTTTTTAAGAAAAGTCAAACAGTGTGTTATTTGTGATAATTTTCAAAAAAGTCACCAGTTGATTTCTTCAGGTGTAGTCATGTTTCCATGGCCAAATGCCCTGTCACACAACCTCTGCAAAAAGTGCCAAAAATTTCATCATTCTAGCTACAAATTCAAAGGAAAAAGTGAAATTCAGTGTTGCATTAAGTCAGTGAAAAGAGCCAAAATGAAACATTAGCAAAGTGGGTTTTGGAGAAGAAAAAAATAAACCCATGACTTCAAAGTCTTTAAATAGAGGTTTCCACAAGCAAACAAGGTCATTGTGCAAATCAAGGTCATAGAGCAATATTGCAAAGTCATTGGGAGAGAAAAGTGTGTGTTTGGAGTGAAATTGGAGCCGTTTTCCAGAGCGCGACGCACACACAAAGGGGCGCAACACACATACAGAGTGCGGCGCACACAAAGCCACCCCACAGTGCAAAGTTTACAAGGGCGTGGTGCATATAAAGAGTGCGGCACACTGGGTTTGGCATGCGGCACACACCCACAAAGGACCGAAATCATGCCAAATTGCCTCAAGTTGCATTTGAAACCCCTCAAATAGATAGGTAGGCTCTAAATATTTATGGCTCATGTATTTTTGTGGAGGTTATGGTGGTTCATGGCTAGTTATAGTGGCAACTAAAATTCATAAAACCAACCACTAGAAAATACCAAAAGCCATTGTTGCTAGGGATGCATAATTGTGGTGTTGATGCTAAGGCTCCTCTTTCACCTCCCATCTTTTCCCTCCTCTCCATTTTTTCCTTCCCCCCATCTCATTTTTCCCTATTACCCTACCTCAAAATATTACCAAGCCCCATTCCCTATCCCCTCCTCTTATTTGTCAACATAACACCCCAAAACCCTACCTTATCAAAACCCCAAAACCCTACCTTATCAAATCCCCAAACCCCCCTACATATCCCTAAACAAAACTTCTCCCCATAACCCCTATTCCCATCATATTATTCCCCTCCTAATACTCCCTTTTTTCATTGTTCCCCTTGGTGGCATATATCACAACAACATCTAGTTTCACACCATCATCAAAGGGCAACCCAAGTACAGTACACACACAACAGTCATGGCATCTGAGCATTCATCAGAGTATGAGATGGAGACACAAAGTGATTCATCCTTGGAAGAATAGGCTCCCAGGAGACATCACAAGAGTGGCAAACATGTTAGGGATGAGCCAACCACCCTCACTGAATTGCAAGCCTACCCTCTTACTATGTCATGCTTCTAGCATCTATCATGTTTTGAATTTTGTCAAAGGGTGGCTAATGTTAGAGTTCATGATGAGTTGGCCCGTCTTTTTGTGCTTCACCTACATGGAGGTCACTCTATCTTGGCCAGGGTCACCTTCACATTGACACCCGAAACTATCTCATTGGCAACCGGAATACCGAATGTTGGAGAACAATGGCACAAGAAAAAGAAGGTGGATAGGCAACATTATGAGCCTTACATTAAGGCCAGTTTCTTGAGGTAGCTCACAAGAGTCTTTCCATTCAGATATTTGAAAGATGAATATGCTCCACTCATGAAATTGATCATGAAATACTTCAGCTGTGAGGGGAGGTTCTCTCATCTATATGCCTACCACATCAGGTTGCTCATGCACTTTACCAGGGTACGGATGATAAACCTACCATTTTTCATTTGCAGGAACATAGAGAGGATGAACACCTTCATGCAGCATAAGACCCCTCAGCAGCAACTTAACAGTGTTGATCACTTTGCTCTTATCTGGATTTTGGTAGATCATCAGTTGGGATTGTAGGGCATTTCTTGGGAGGACTTCATCTCCCGTGACCTCTTCAGCACTTCATAGGTATTATCAGAGGCAGAGCATGAGATAGGTGGTCCTTCTCATCAGTATGAGCGCCATGAGACCACTACAATTCCAGTATTCATCACATATCAGAGAGGCAGTAGGCACTTGTTTGCAGCAGCAAAGCGAGTGTTATCTCCACCCAGGGTGGAAGGGGCCTTGCTTTCAGGATCAACAACACAGGTACAGGACAAGGGCAAGAGGCCCATGCATGACGAGGGGCCATCAGGTGAACAGGAGGCCGACTTCATCCTCATTCAGGATGATGATGCAGATGTGGAGAGTGCCAAACTTAGGATGACCATCCAGGAGCAGAAAATGGAGATCCAAAACTTGTCACTCAATTTGGAGAGGGCCAAATGGATTATCAGATATTTGGAGTAGAATAACAAACAACTTGAGGACTAGCATGAGATCATGGAGCTGCAAAGCATCCGTGAGAATTGCCAAGCTGCCCAGCATAGGAGGATCGAGCTCACTCCCTTGGAGCAAGAGATTAACAATGATCGTGAGTCTTGGCTCGAGTGCATCAACATCCACCTTGAGAGACTGCTAGAGAAGGCTGACAGGGACAAAACCATACTGAGGTGGATGGTTTATCATTACAGGGCATGGAACATGCATTCAAAGGCTCTGATAAGGAGCTTGAAGGCAAAATTGAGCAAAGCAACAAAGAGGCAAAAGAGGCAAAAAGAGCAAGATTGGCTTCGAATCTTGGCTAAAGCCTCTGTGGCCTAGCATAGTACCTCTTAGAGAACCTCCAGCCCAAATTTCAAGAAATTTGGGGCAATTTTGGTCACATGGCAAAATTTTGGTCACAACACAGGTTTTTTCTCGCTGTGTGCCGCGCCACTGGCGCGGCGCTTAGGATTGGGAGCTCCAAATTGCAAATGGTTTGCATTTTTGGATTTCACATGCAAAATCATGACTACTAGTGCATGGACAAGAAATTTGGGCATGATTTGAGTCACCAGGAGGTCAAAAACACCCAAACAATGACCTCTCTACCCCTATTTTGACACACAGGAAGCAATCTTGGGAGAATGAAGATTTGGAGCGGCAAATGAGCACCAAATTCAGAAATTCCACTTGGGCTGGAAAGAAGACATGCTAGGATTTCCAAAAAGCACACGTGGACACATTTTGGACTCCTGCAAGTGCGTAAAAATAGCCTCCAAAGTGGCACGATGCATATAGAGAAAAAGGCCAACTTCACCTCCATTTCGCGAAATTTTGATTCGCGACTTTCTCCAAGTCGGCTCACTCATCTACAATTCACTTTTTTTGGCAACTAAGGAAAAGTTTAAAGAGTTTGGCTTCTATCCAAGTGGCAAAGGAAGGCAAACGGTCACCCAAGCCATTTGTCATTTTTGTAACGCTGCACCTGTAGCTAATGGTTGGCTTTCCATCTCCATTTTGTAATGATTTGAGAAACTCCCCAACTCTTGGTCGTTCTATTTCCTCATGGCATATTCTATTTATTTATGAAAACCATTTGCAAAAGGTTGGTTGGCTTGTAATTTCTGGGAGACTGTGGGAAAGAAAATCTATTTCTTCATTGTATATTTTGGCAGAGGATTAATGAAAGGAAACGGCTCTGTTTCATGAGATTCATGTGGTTGTGAGTGTAGAAAATGTGTTTTTCCTTATGTTTCATATGTATTTTGTTATGTTTCATATTCCATTCATATTCATTTTCAGTGAAATTTTCTGAGTAAGATAAGGTAGAATTCATTTTTATTGCTCTACCTATGGGAAAGTTTCACGCTGTGTGTTTTTCTTCTGTTGAAAAGGATTCATGTACTTATGCCCTTTTCACCCTCCTAAGCAATGTCTGCATTCTTTGTTATTTCAAACTAAATTGCTAGACTTTCCGCTTGTCTTGCCTCACGAAGTAATCTGTGCCTTTATATTAAATTCTCTGCTCATTGTTGTTCGTTGGTCCTATACCATCCCAAAAACTCAGTCATTCATAAAAAATTGCTTTTTGTATCCATATTTACTTACTAGCCTAAGATCAATATTTCATTGTAAGTCATCTCAGACCATTTCATTTACTTATTCACTGAGCGTGACACAGAGAGAGCCCTCTCCTGTTCTAGTAGGGCTAGTTACCAGACTGATTGTGGTTTTTGGTTACCTTGAGTTTTGCCTTCCTTCAGCCTAAGACAGATTTAGGTGCTAACATAGTGGCGACTCCACTGGGGAAATAAATTAATCCCCTTACTTCTTCATAATTCTAGGCTTCCGAATGATAAGTTTAGGATTTGATAGGATGAGTGAGTTGGTTGTGTCCTTTGATATTTCTCAATAACACACTGGCTTCTAGAAGATATACCAGAGCTAATCCAGATTTAGATCCTCCATACATCTACGAAAATCCCAATTTGATTTCAAAAATTCATTGTCAAGAGAGATCTATATCTCTCGTGTTCAAATCCCATTCATACCCTGACATTTTTGAGTATCTTGAAGAGCTAGATTTTGATGAGCAGTTTGAACTATCATTGTTTGAGACCAAATCCGAAAGGGCAGTTGACTCTACTGCCCACAATCCATAGTTTCTTGTAGACTTAGAGACGGAAAGGGTAACTGGTCAATTGATAATTACATTATATCTCAACTTCAAACTCCAATTGCTAGCCCCCTAAAAACTGTGCACACTCCTCCAACACCTCTAAGGCCAAATCCACCAAGAGTGATGGCTGCCTATTTTGCATCCCTTGTTCTGCCTCAAGTTGTGGATGATATGCCTGCAGATTATCAAAGCAAAATCCCGTTTTTTGATGGCACTCCTAACAGCATTATCACTCAACAACATGTGGATAGAATGGCAGATTTATATGAACTTCATGAGATCGATGCAGAGAATGTGGCAATGAGACTCTTTGTACAAACATTTGCAGGTGAAGTGAGGAAATGGTTCAGAGGATTTCCGGTTGCACGTATCACTACCTTGGCCAACCTACAAAGACAATTTTTAAACTGATGGGAAGTGAAAAATAATCCTCTTCAAATTCTGGCTGAATATGAGCAAATCAAACAAAACGTTGGTGAGTCGGTCCAAGACTATTGCATTAGATTCAATTCAGTTTATAATGAAATTCTAGATCATCTAAGGCCGCCTGTGGGACTAGCCATGGTGAAGTTCCTAGATGGTTTTTATGCTGACATAGCTTATCAATTAAGAGAGAGAGAACCGGCCACCATGGAAGACATGCAGAAGATAGCGGTCAACATTGAAGCAAATATGCTGACCAAGAGAGCTAGAGCAAAAGCAGAGAAGAAGGTCACCGTAAAAGAAGAATCTTCCTCGGTAGATCAACTTCTCCAGAAGGTAGAGTAGATGCTTGAAAGGGTGAAACTTGACAAACCTGAGCCACAAATTAGAAATCCTAACTTTCGTGGCCAGCAATAGCCACAATATAGAATAAGGTAGAGAGATCAGTGAGCCCAAGAGCAGACAGCACAGTAGCCAGTACAGCCACCTTTGCAGAAAAATTTTGTGCATGGACCAGAATCAAATGAGGATGGGAATATAATAGGTGAAGAAAACCACCTCTTTACTCCTGATGATTTTCCTATTTATCTCATTGAGGATGAGGAGTATGCAGAAAGTTCAGCTGTACACAAAGACGTAGATTTCATTCTAGCAAATGATACCGTCTTGGAGGAAGAATCAGATGAATACCAAAGAGGCTTTATGAATGCTTTGTCCGCCCAACAGTAGCGATATTCACTTAGAAACAGAGATGTGCCGGTCAAACCAATTCATAAAAAGAAGGAGGTTGAGGCATCAAAGAATGATTCATCAGTTGCACAAAGTAAAGGAAAGGAGGCAGTTGATCTGGATAGCGGAAAATCACCATTAGCAGAACAATCACATTAGCAAGTTGCATCGAAAGAAAAGGAAAGGAAAGAAATCCCAGTCAAAGAGGTAGAAAATATTCCCGCTTTTAATTTAGAGAATGAATTAAAGATATCCATCTCCTTCACTGAAATAATGAGGAACAACAGTTATAGAGGGAAAGTATCTAAAATGTTGAATTTGGACCCAATGTCCGACATGGTGAATGTCGAAGATGATCAACCTGAAATGATTTTTGGGCCAGCATCGAATGGTGAGTCTCCTGACAGTGATGTCCCACCTTTTTATATCAGTTTAAGATTGCATGATTTTGTGTTACATAACGCCATGTTCGATTCCGGAGCTTCTCACAATCTCATGCCCAAGGCTATTATGGATAAGATGGGTCTGGACATCACCCGGCAATACCATGATCTCTATTCATTTGATTCCAACAGAGTAAGATGTATTGGGCTCATCAAAGACTTGGTTGTGAGTCTGGACCAACTCCTAATGAAGAATGTTTTGATGGATGTTGTTGTAGCAGATATTCCTCCTAGGTTTGGCATGCTTCTTTCTAGGTCTTGGGTAGCGAAATTGAAAGGGACACTACAACTAGATTTCTCCTATGCAACGATTCTGGTGTTTGGCCAAATGAGGAAACTGCATCGGGAACAAAAAATGAAATACATGATCACAAGCAAGGAGAAACCAATAAACCATCTGATTAATTATGTACATACAGATTTAGAGTCTTTTGTTTTGTATTCTGATAGTTTCAATGATATCGATAGTCAGTTAGTAGAAGAAGATGATATTTCGGAGATAACAGAAAATTTCAGAGGAGCTTTAAAGAAAGAAGAACAAGAACAGCAGAACACTGTTGAGTGATCAGCTGAAAGTAATGGACAACAAGCAGACAAGGCACAAAAAACAGATTTTCAACACTTGCAAGAGGAGGAAGAAGGTTTGTGGACCATGGATTTCGATGGAGCAGTGGGAAATGATGGCACTGGAATTGGAATTTGGGTACGCAGTCCTTTTTCTGTCCCGAACAAAGTGTCTAGTAACGTGCGGGTATGCTCCTACAAGTTGGCTTTTGATTGTTCAAACAATGAAGCTGAATATGAAGCTCTGATTGCTGGCCTAAAGATTTTAAGAAATCTGAATGCTAAGAGGATTTCAGTATATGGCGACTCCGAATTGGTGATCAAGCAGGTCAGAGGCGAATATCAAGCAAAGCATCCTAGGATGCGGGCCTACCATAATGCAGTCCTAGACATCCTAAAATTATTTTCAGAATACACCTTGACATGTGTGCCTCGTATACAAAATAGTATTGCTGATACTCTTGCTAAGGCAGCAATTAGTTTGAAGATCCCAATGAACTCTAGCAATAAATTCAAAATCCATGTCAAGCATCATTCATCTGTCTCGGACAATTAGAGATATTGGCAAGTTTTCCAAGATATGAGGAGATTGATGATTTTCTACAAAACAAAGGCAAGTTCAAAGAAACCTCAATTGATGTAGAAAATGAAGATGGTAAAGGTAATGGTATAGATGAGGTGCAGATCAATGAAATGGACGTGTTGCAGCTAAAAAATAACATTATTCCTAAAGGCTTGATACCTTTAGAAGAACTTTTTGATCAAGATGATGTAGCCCTCAAGCCAACATTGCAACCAACAGAGAAGGGTATAGAAGAGGTCAATATCAGAATAGTTGCTAATCCTAAATTGGTAAAACTATCTAAAGCATTGCCACAAAAGATCAAGGACAAATATATCAGTTTGTTGTCTTCATTTGCAGATGTGTTTGCTTGGGACTATTCCGACTTAAAAACATATGATACCAATATAATTCAACACACTATACCCATCAAGCCCAATCAGAAACCATTCAGACAGAAGTTGAGAAGGCTAAATCCAAAGTTGTTGCCATCTATTGAAAAGGAGATCAACAAGTTGTACAAATCAGGAATCAATTGTTCCAATCAGATTCTCGGATTGGATCTCTAATTTGGTGCCCGTACGAAAGAAGACAGGTGAGATTCGCTTATGCATTGATTTTAGAAATCTCAATAAAGTTTCAATGAAAGACAACTATCCACTGCCCAAAATGGACCATATACTTCAGCGAGTAGTGGGAGCATCTCGTATGTCACTACTTGATGGTTAT
>APFE031161830.1:79838-94580 GCA_000404065.3 Pinus taeda | reverse complement strand
TTATAATATTTTTTTGATAAACCATAAATGCTGAATATGGCATATGATTCTGTGTCGTTTTAGTCTACATACAACTAATTAGAAGACGCTTCCTATATTGTAATTTTAATATTTAAATAACTAGCATTTGCATCAGATGTTGCAAAGGAAACGCCGTAAGGCATAAAGTGCGGAGAAATCTATTATCCATATAGTGTGTGCATTATTCAACAAGGTGGATCTCTCTAAATTTGTTGCAAACATTTATGTTGTTGCATTGCTAATTTATTAGAATCTACTACTATCTCCTCTTCTTGGAATATTAAATTTCTTATTACAATCCCTCCGATTATTAGCATCAAGAAACATGAATTTGATTCAGTCAATTAAAAAGAAATTGCTAAATTACTATTTATTAAGTTTTGCATAAAAACAATTAATAACTCATATTTACAACCCTTTAAATATTTAAAGCCCTTTAAGTCTTGTATTTATAACTCGTATTTATAACCCTTTAAAATGAAACTAACTATCTATATTTTTATTAATAATAAAAAGAATCTTCTTTATAAAACGAACACTCACATGCTACTCCTATATATTTAGTGTCCATCAATTGAATGACAAGTTGAAAGCTCAACTTGATTGCACCTTTCTGAACTCCTTTGTGGGAATTCATGTCCCATTAATTTAATGGCAAATTGAAGTTTCAAATATAGTACACATTTTATACCAGATTCAGAGAGTTCATGAACAAACTTTCAAGGTTTTGATGGATCTGGAGAGTTCGTGAACAAACTTTCAAGGTTTCGATGGATCTGGGTCGTTTGTATTTTCTCTGATGTTCTGGGTCGTTTGTTTCTCTGATGTTGACTATATCACAAAAGCCAAAATCTCTTGGATTGTGGTGAAACCATGGCTAAACCATAATCCAAGTGGAACCATGAACAATCTAGAATTAGCGAGTATATTACAAAACCCAAAATGGTGTAACCTTGGCTAAACCATAAATCCAATTGGAACCATGAACAGTCAAGGATTATCATCGCCAAAAACATAAAAAGGTACATTGTTTATATTAGTATACGTCCAATAGAACTTGCTGCACCATATTGTGGATTCCTGTGGCCAACCAATGAGAGCCAAATACTATGCTACCTTTGTGGGTGGATCTAATTCGCTGTATCTAACCCTGGCCAATGTGCCGTATGCCCCAATGAATATCTAATAAACTATATAATCCAAGAATTCTGTAACAGAGCATATACTGATAAGGAGGTCTCCTTCCACAGGGTCTAGCATTTATAACATGGATTTGCAGCAGTCACTTGCTATTGAAAAATAACTATTTGGCAATGTGTTTATTTTGCAAAGAAACACGCTGGACAATATTCCATATGGGCACAAACTGGAATTGACTAATAGAGACCAATTAACATTTCACATTTGTAGCTTTGCTAACTGTTTATGTTCTATAAAAGACTGATAAAATGATAACTTGAGGTAGTCTGCTGCTATTTCCATTGCCATCCATGGCTTCATCGTTTAAAAAACCATCTATGGAAGGATTGTCACTCTCCAACAACCCATTGAAAGAGGCAGTTTTGACGAATATTTGCGAGCATTTCATTTTTTTAACTGTTATTTATTTACATTTTTTAAATGGGGTGTTATCTATTTTATTGAATTTTCCATAGAGTAACAATTTTTTTTTCTATAAAATAACAAATGATTTTGATAAAAAAATTTACCTAGCTAGTTATTGTTGCAAGAAGCTCTCCATCTCATATAGAAGCGATATTATAATAGCTTTTCATGTTGTGATATATAAATATTTTGATTATAAAAATAAAATATCAAAATAAAATTAATATTTAATATTGATATTTTTTTAATAAGAAAACTCATGTTTTTACCCACTGGTATTTGTTATGATGAAGTTTGTTTAAAAGTTTGAGAAAATTTATTATGGAAAATAACATTAGTGTAATACATCAATCTAGTCAAGCACAACACACCCACTTAGATGAAAAATATGTAAGTACACCCACTTACATGCAAAATATGTAAGTTTTAATGTTTTTAGTTAGTTTAGATTTTCTCTAAGAATTTTTTGTTTTCTTAAGGATTCATTTATTTGATTTAAATTAATAATAATGAGTCTGGTTTAATGTATGGAGGTTGTTCATGCCTATGAAGCTACCAAGTTGTTCAATGGCAAAGCTATAGCCAAAGGAGAGGAGAGGTATAAGGAGCACTATAAATTGTATAGGTGAGTTAATTTGAATTTATTTATTTATAAAGTCATGGTTAATCATAAAAATTTGAAGGTTGTGGAAGATTGAAAGTATGCTTTAAAATCATAGTAAATAATCTAATAAAATAAAGATGATTATTAAATAACAAAAGCTAAATAATATTTTAACTATTGATTAATAAAAATAATTAGTCTCTCTAGTCTCATACCAAAGGTTAGGATTATACCCAAAAAAAATTATATTCTTAATTTGAATTTATTTATTTCTAATGTCACATATATTCATAAAATTTTAATGGTTGCTTAAGGCTGAGAATATGCTTTAAAATCATAGTGAATGAGTTTTAATTTGCAACGTTGAAGTTATCGTAAGGCTCGAAAAAGTGGAAGAGTTCAGAAAGCGGCACGGGAATGAAGAAGGATGAAAAACTAATGTATCAGACTGTTACAGAGGTTGCCCTCCATGGAAGGATGTAAATGCACTCCCTCCTACAAGCAGGCTGTGACTATTTGGGGAAAAAAACCAATGGAAAATGACAGAGAGCCTTCAGAAGGAAGGGAAAGAAACAGTGAAGAAGAAAAGGAGGAAACTAAATTAAGGAAGCCGCATAATGATGCAAAGGAAAATGAGGAAGAAAAAAAGGAGCAAGGAACAAAAGACAAATTACACATGGGACCATGCAAACCCAAAGTGGCGGTAATACCTAGGGTCATTTTAAATGATCGAGCACTGCAGGTGCACAAGGATCACATGCAAACATATGCAATCATTTGTAAATTCATGGGTTTATGGCCCACTGAAAAAGCCTTACAAATGTGGATTAAATACCACTGGAAACCGAAAGGCAGCAATGACCTACATCTTAGGTCTAAGGGTTTTTTCATTGTTGTATTTGCAAATATTGAAGATAAGGATAGAGTGTTTGAAGGAGGGCCCTATTTTTATGTTGCAACAGGCCTCTATATGAGACCTTGGATTATGAATTTTGTTCCGGAACGCGAAACTTTTACATCGGTCCTGGTTTGGGTAAGACTTTATTCCCTACCTCTTGATTACTGGCAAACAGAATCTCTTTCCGCCATAGGAAATAAGTTAGGACATTTTGTCAAATTTTCTGATGCCACTAGAAGGGGAGAGTATACTTCCTTTGCTAGAATATGTGTGGAGATGGATCTCTCTGGAGCTCTGTTGGACGAGGTTATTTTGGAAGTTTTTGATGAAGAATGGATACAAACAGTAGATTATGAACATATTCCATTCAGATGTCGCAAATGTCACGAGCATGGACACCTGGTCAGAGACCTCCCTCTCAATAAAATAGAGAACAAAAACAAAACAGACACAATGAATGATTCAGAAAGATTCTTCAAGTTGGAACATAAAAGAAAAGGAGGCAAAAGAGGACCAAAAATACGTAAATCTGCAGGGCAACAAGCTAGCCAGAACATGTTTCAACTCCTCGAAGTAGACGAAGGTTCAATAGAAGCAGATAAAGCAAAGGAAGGAAGTCCAATGGAAGAGGAGAAAGGAGAAGAAAGTGAACAAATACAAGAAAGTAACAAATAGAAATAATTTATGATGAATGATCCTAAAGAATAGATGGAACAATAAATGACCCAAAGTGAGATGGAAATGGAGGACCATGAACTCTAGGAAATTATTGAGAAAGAGAACCTGGATTTGGAAGGTTTCTTGAATCAAGGAACCAAAGAAGGGTTAGACTCGTTACCTACAGAGGAGTTCAATAGAGTTCAACAGTTATTTTTATGGAAAACCCAGACTAAATTGGTGGACAAACAAAGATACAACGACAGGCATGGCAACGAATGAGTGAAAACAATGAAAAACATAGCAGGACTAGCACCCAGAAACCCAGGAAAGAAAAGGGGCAGAAAAAAGTAGAATGAGTTGTTGATGGAATGTGGAAGGCTAATGATAGATTTAGGTAAGATGAAAGAAAACAAATCTTTAATAATGAAGTTCACTTCTTGGAATATTAGGGGTCTAGGTAGTAAAAGAAAACAAAGATTACTAAGTAATAGAATGAAACGAGCAGCTCCATATGTGATTTTCATCCAGGAAACTATGTGTTCCATCCAGAAGATAAGAGATATCCATAGGAAATTCTCAATATATTTGAGTTTCTGGAAGTCAAAGCAGAGAATACAGTAGGAGGTATTCTCACTCTTTGGAACCCACAAAAAATTGGCTTAATAGATGTTGAGGCATCTAGGGATTATTTATCTGTAGTAATTAAACCTGTAGGAGACAAGGAAACCTACCTGGTAACGAATTTTTATGGCCCTCAATGAATGGATGAAAAACTCAGGCTTCTACATTCTCTGGAGAATCTTAGAGACAGACATGTAGGAATAACCTGGATCATGGGGGGTGATTTCAACATGACCAGATCACTTACGGAAACAAAGGGGGAACTAGAGCTCTAGGCAAAGACTCTCCTTCTTTTCAAACCTTTATCAATAAGATGAAGCTAGTGGACTTTGTAAGATTCCAGAATGAACAGAACCATTTTGAAGGCTCTGAATACCTCATTTTTAGCCCTGATCCCTAAATAGGAGTTGGCTCAAACCCTTCATAGGTTAACACCTATAGCTTTGTGCAATGTGGTTTACAAGATAATATCAAAAGTTGTAACAAACAGGCTCAAACCCCTCCTTCCTTCACTAGTTTCGGGGGAACAATCTGGATATGTGGAAGGAAGGTAAATTCTTAATAACATCATGTAAGCACATGAGGTGGCGCATTCTCTTACTAGCAAGAGAAAGGCTGGAATGATCATGCAATTGGACATAGCCAAAGCTTATGATAAGTTGAATTAGATCTATATCAGGAAAGTTCTTACAACTTTTAGGTTTGACACAATTGGATAAGATGGATGGTGGCCTTGGTGACTTCTTCTAGTTTTTCAATTCTAGTTAATGGTTCTCCTTCCGAGACTTTCATTCCTTCTAGAGGCCTTAGGCAAGGTGACCCACTCTCTCCCTTTCTCTTCATCCTCATGATGGAAGGACTGGGTAGGTATATCAAGCATGCAAAAGAAGTTGGGAAAATCAAGGGTCTCTAACTCTCTGACAATGGACAAGCCCTAACTCATCAACAATTTGTGGATGATACCATGTTGCAAGGAATCCCCACAGTCAAAGAAGCTCTTGTGTATAAACAAATCCTCGGTAACTTTGTTGTGGCTTCAGGTATGGAAGTTAATCTTTCCAAATCTAAGATTTTTTTCTTCAATGTTGACATTGCTATTGAGAAGAATATATCTAGAATTTTGGACTTTCAAACAGATTCTCTCCCCTCAAAATACCTGTGAGTTCCTCTAACGGCTAAACCATTACACAAGAGCATCTGGGAGCTCATGATTAATAAATTACAAGACAAAAACAGGAAATGGACTATGAGATCATTAAACTTGGCTGGCAGATTAGTCCTCACAAAGGTTGTTCTATAATCAATCCTAGTCTTTATGCTTTCAGCCATCCCTGCTTCTAAAGGAGTCCAACATCAAATGAGAAACATACAAAGAGACTTTCTTTGGGGCAAGGGGGAAGAAAAGAGGAAATGGGCCTTAGTTTCCTGGGAAAAAATATGCAAACCCAAAAACCATGGGGGTCTTGGATTGGATGATCCTGAGATTCTAAGCAAGGTTTTATGGGTGAAATTATGGTGGCGATGGATAAAAGAACTAGAGGCACATTGGGCTATCATTTGGAAAGAAAAATATGCAAGCTCTTGGCTAGATAATGACCACATAAGGATGGATGGTAATATAAGAGGATCACATATTTGGAATAAAGCCTGGGAAAACAGAGGCTTAATTCAAGATAACAACTTTTGGGAAATTAGAGAGGGAGACTTAGCCTTATTTTGGGAGGATAGATGGAAACAAGAACCTATTCTGTTAAAGGAGGATTTGGAGGACCTCAAAGCAGAGACAGATACTAAGGAGCTCACCAAATTCAAGGATTTTTGGGATCAAAATAATGGTTTAGGGAAATGGAGAAAATGGAGGGAATTTGATCTCAGAAATGACAGTCCCCTAAAATCTAAGGCTGAAAGATTGATGAAAATGTTAGAACAAAGGAAAATTCTAGTTTCAAGGGGGCAGGACCAACTAAGATGGGGCAACAATAATGAGGGGACCTATAATCTCAATGAAACTAAGCTCATTCTCCTTGAACTAGATTCCCATGCTCTAGACAGGATTTGGAAAAACCTATGGAAGCATCAAGGTTGGATGAAAATTAAACTTTTTATGTGGTTGGTACTGCACAGGAAAATTCTAACCTGGGATAACATTAGGAAAAGGGGTGTCCTGGGGCCTTCCAAGTGCTAGCTCTATGAATCTCAAGAGGATACAATGGAGCACCTTCCCAACAACTGCATTTTCACTTATAGATTATGGGTTTCTTTCACCTCTGCCTTCCAACAATCTGATAGAGACATTGGAAATATTTTCAATACCCTCACCAATTGGAGAAGGAACTTTTCAGATAATGAAGTTCTGAGTTCAACTTGGGCACTTACACCAAGCTTCATCATTTGGAATATCTGGAAAGAAAGGAACAATATAATCTTCAAGAATGTTAAGAAATCATCTCATTGTATCTATGATCTGATCCTAAAACAGATTAAGGAAATAGTTGGCACTATAGCTCGAAATTTCCCTACGAATCCCCCTTCTGCAAAAAACTGGGGGATTCTCTTTAAGCTATATTTGTGGGGACTTGTTCCTTAGGGCTTCGTCAGGAAAGTCTCAATTTTGGATCTTGAGCTAGATTTCTAGCATCCCCCCCAAGGGTTTTCTAAAAATCAACATTGATGGCGCTTCTAAAGGTAATCCGGGCACGACCGACCATGGAGGGGTGTTAAGGGATGATAATGGAAGTATTTTTTTTATCTTCCATGGTCACCTAGGAAAAGCCACCAACAATATGGCGGAGTTAATGGCCATGGAACAATGTCTTGTGTTCCTGGTTCGGGAAAACCAACAAAATATGATCACTGAAGCTGACTCCGAGTTAATAATTAACTCGGTTAAGAGAATAAGCTAGGGAATGAAATTGGAAAAAGTCTCAAGAAAATGGAGGCTAATTCAAGTCTTTCAACGGATTCACAGTCACCTTCAGATCTTGAGAACAGTCAGTTTTGTACATGTGCGAAGAAAGGCCAATAAACTGGCAGATTTGCTTGCCAATCAAGGAGTGATCTGCATAGATAATAGGGTGGTAATGAACTGGCAAGAGCTCCCTTGAAACAAATTAAAAACAGAGTGTCAAAACCAAGCAGATGAAGATAGGGTAGTGTTCCTTAAAACAACCATGGAGGCAAGCACAACTGAATAGTTGTTGTTTGTTTAGAGGGATCCTCACAATCGGGTCCTATGAGAGTGGCTTGTAGTGGTCAACTGATTAATCCCAGGTTAATATGTTCATTATAGTTTCTAGTTGCAGCAGTGAGGACTATACGGTTTTGAGGATAACAGGAAGGATGGCGGCCACTTCAATTTACATCGGGTCAAGGAGGATGGACGTAGCGTATGGTTGGGAGCCGGGGACACTCGGAGGCCACAAAACCAAAGGTTTTTCCATTTGGCTCACTTTATCGTGACCTGAATGGTTTTTCGGTGTTTACGGCCCTCACAAATGGGATGTGGTATTTCCCTTTTAGGAGCGATTCCACTCAGGGTGCTCCACATGGCGGTGGGGTCGGGAGGAATACTGCCCTCATCGCACGCTAATTTCCACGTATGTAGGCGGGTGCGGTATTGGTCTTAGTCATTGGATCTCATAGAGTAGATCAACGGATAAGATTGACCGTGCTTGTCTACGGGTCCTTATGGTAAACAACATGCTGCATATCATAGCGATTTTGTCCATAACTTTTGGTTCGAATGGTGAGGTTCAACAGTTGAGATTAAAGGGGCAAGTTCGGATTTGGCAGGAAGTGTATGTCCTTGGTGCCAAGAGACTTTTCACTCAAGCCACTGATTCTTGGGTTGAGAATTCGGGCAGATGAGAAACCTTTATATTTTTGCAATTGTTGTTTCCTTTTGGGTCTGTTTCGAGAATCTTGTAATTTTCTTTTGAAAGTTGTAAGGTTTTCCTATAGGGAGGGGAGCTTGTGTCTTGAGCTCAGTTTCAGGTTTTATTGAGAGCTCTCCATGGTCAACGACCATGCTAGAATTCATGTATTTTATGTACTTTATAGGCTGATTAATGAAATTGAAGGTTTGACTCTTGCATTAGCAAAAAAAGTGTTTTAATTTGCATTTATTTATTTCTAAGTCACATTTATTCATAAGAAACTAATAGTAGTGTAAGATCTAATAAGATAAAGTTGATTATTCAATAATCAAAGTTAAATCATAATTTTAATTTAATTATTACTATATTTTAATTAATAAAAACAATTAGTCTCTTTTGTGGAATTCTATTTTTCTCTTCTTAATGAAGGTAAGAGAAGTGAGCTCCTTACAATTCATGAAACTAAAAACATATTTAAAAAACAACTTTCTACGAAAAAAATAACCTACTTGATATTTTAAATTAATATAAAGCATAGACATATATTTTATGCCCACACCATAATTAAAAAATTTAGGGAGACAAAACACAAAAGTTATACTGCCAAAAGTACTAGTCACAAAAGAAAAATGAGAAACATGTAATACATGATATTTAATTGATAGGTAAAAATAAAAATCAAACATCATGTGAAGAGAAATTTTAAAAGAACCCATTATTAAAAAATTCCTTAACTTGTAGGAATACACATCAAATTTATACCTTAGTGCATTTGTGTGCCTTGCTCCATATTGGCTGTCATGCATCACCTGTGATTCAAATTTCATCTGCATTTGGATAATACGAATGAATCGATCAAATTGAATATAATAAATTTTGCAACGTTTTCAACTAATGAATTAATTAGATTTGTAGATCCATCCACAGTTCCATCTACCAGCCCCCCTCTACCTATAAAAACAACTGAATATCCATCCAAAGTTCCAGATTTATCTGTCTCTTTTAAACATGTTTTTGCATTGATATGTGTTGATGTCAACCTATTTCTTCTTGCATAAGCTTTATTTTTCTTTCCTATAAGAACAACTGTTGATTCCCAAAAATGCATCTTTCCTACACCTTTTTCTAGCTTCTTTCCATTCATCTGAACCTCCTAAATCATCAGTATCATTGCATAATAGTTTAAAAAAGGGCATTTAAAGTGGTTTCTTGACTATGTGTTTGTGTTGCTATTTGAACTAGATTTTTGTTTATGAGTTGTGGAATCTTGTCACTTTCCGCAGCCAGCCCAAGTTTTCACAGTTGTTTTGTCAAAGTCTATATTGCAGGTGTCTTCAGGCGAATCGAGCCACATGGGCAAGTTGCAACCGACGTGGAAATGGACGGAGTCCTATTGGCTCTGTCGAATTCATCAGAAAAGGCCATAGTCAATGGTGGGCAAAACTGTTCTCAACTCAAGAGTCCTACGGTGATAAAACTCTGTTTTTCACCACGTAAACCTTTGCGTGGTTGTTCCTAGATCTTGGGGGATAAGCTAACACCTGTGGACTGCTCCATGAACCGGATCCAACAACCACCTTCCAACGATTGAATCCTCACAGCAGCCATAGTGCTAAATCTTGGGACGTGGTCGTTTATGTGTCTTGTATCAGCACCGAATGTAGGAAAACAATTATACTATTCTCTGTTATAAATAATGCATTCTCATACACATGTTAGTTAGCTTTTTGAATGTAATTTTGACTGTAAAGGAACCCACTGTGCCGTAACTTTATCACTGTGTTGTGAATGCATTTTAATATATGAGAAGTCTCTTTTTTTGAACTCAATTGGTGGTTGATCGTTGACTGTCTGAGGATTGTGGAGAGGGCCCCTGCACAGGCCGAGGTCTTGTTTATTATTGTAAATTTTCATGTTTCATTTCGTTATGTTCTTATGTCATAACCATTCACTTGTATATGTATCACAATTCTTATGGTGTTAACGCTTGATAGCAGTCCATAATTTTCACATTTTTAACTGATTAGTGATTTTGTTTTAGATCACAATAGGCAGCCCAGGCAGCACATAGTTTTCTAATGACTTATGACATGGAATCATTCTTGTCCTTCTGCTGATTTTCATTTCCTTTAGTTTTTATTTCGAGCATTGTGTTATTTATTTCAGTTTTGCTCATTTAGTTTTCTGCAAGTTAGTTATTGAATTTCTCATGACATTCTCAGTTACCTCCAAAAGCCAAAGAGAGTCAAATGGTGAGGGATTGAAGTATGAAGTGTGTAGTTTGATATTAGTTTATTTTTATGCAAGTTATTTATTGAATTGCTCATGACATTCTCAGCTACCTCCTAAAGCCAGAGTGAGTTGAATGGTGAGGGATTGAAGTATGAAGTGTGTAGTTTGATATTAGTTTTATTTTCTGCAAATTAGATATTAGATTGCTCAAGTTGTTTATGATTACCTCCTAAAGCCAGAGCGGGTCGAATGGTGAGGGGTCAGAATATGAGTTGATGTAATGTGATTTTAGCTTACTTTGCTTGCAATTCTTAGATTTCTTTGAGTTCAGTTTTTCTTACATTTTCATGGCAACAAGTATAATGGGTTTCATTGTCACTAGTTCACCATTGTTTAATTAGAATAGTGGCACATTTTCACTCTCCTTTCAAGAATTAGTTTCATCATTGCATGTTTTTAGAAAGTTTGAAGTTTTTGAAAATCATTTTAAAAGACATCATTACCTTGAAAATTTATATCATACTTGTCTTTTAGAATTTCCATCTCACATTAGGGAATTAACAGAAATAAACCCAAAACAAAACAAAAACTCAAAAATGACAAAAATTAAGAAACAAGCTATCTTGCACATATAGTACGCCACACTTCAACAGTTTATGACTCCTGGATTGACAATTAATATAGCAATTTAGGACACTCTGAATTGATCAAACATTTTGGCGCCATTGTCGGGAAAGTGTAACTAGGTAGCCAATTTCCTTAAAAAAAAAAAAACGATAAAAAGAAGGGAAAAATTGATAACTTCTTGAAGTATGCTCTCCTCTTGCACTTAGTGTGATCTGGAGGATCAGAAAAGAGAGTTATTGGTTTAATAATTTCTTAAGTATGCTCTCTTCTTACACCCAGTGTGACCTGGAAGATCAAAAAGATAATTATTAGCCCAACTTGAAAAAAATGACATGCATAGAGCAAGAGATTCTAGGGGAAGGTTTATAGCTAGAGCCAAGAGTTTGATTTTCACAACTCCATCTTCTTCAAGGCATAGACAAGATTCACCACCATCTACCCCTAGCCTTAAGATTCCTGGAATTCAAGGAGTAGCTGAATTAGAGGATTCGCCTACACCATTTACCAAATCTCATTTAGAGGAAGACCCTTTCTTTACTTCTATAGTAGAACATATTGTAATTCAAGAAGTAGAGTCACCTGAAGAAGAAAAGGAAGAAACTCCCTCTCATCCTCCCTTAATAGAAGAACCAGAGGACTCTAAGGACTCTGAAGAAATTATCATGATAGAAGAAGTAGTAGATGGATTTGGAGGTAGAGGTAGAGGTAGAGGAGGAGGAAACAATGGAAGAGGAAATGGACGAGAAAGAGGTAACAACGGAGGAAATAAGGATGGGGATAACTCATTTGGATTCCCTATAGCCGATGAGGAAACCCATACAACAATGAAAAACATCTCACCATCTGTCCTCCCAAACTTTCATGGGTTGAGAAGTGAGGATCTCGAAACATTTCTATTTGAGTTTGAAGTCTTGTGTCGAACCTATGATTATATGGAAGACTCTCAAAAACTCAAACTGTTTCCTTCAACATTAAAAAGAGTTGCTTTAAAATGGTTCATGGGACTAGCCACTCAGTCTATTAATAGTTGGAATGATATGAAACAAACATTTTTGGATAGATACCTGGATTATTGCATGCCCACTAATCATAAGGATGAGGTATTCAAGATGATGCAAAAAGAAGATGAAAACTTGGAGGATCCACTCGAAAGATTTCAATACAACTTAAAGAGAGAAAAAATGAGTAATCTGATGAGGAAACCTTGAAAGCCCTTCTATCAAAAGCCATTAGAGATGAATGGATAGACATTTTAAACATGATGGGAAAGGGAGATATCTCTCAACTTCCACTTCATGGCATAGCAGAACTATGTGTCCATCTCTCAAGCGGAAAATCTAAAACTACAAAAGGGCCTAGAGATCCTTCTCTGATTAGAGCAAACAAATCTGCAACCAGTTCAGTAAGTAGGGAAGAGATTGGCAATATGCTTGATGAGTTCAAAACTGATATTTTAGGGAGCCTTAGCAAGCAACTAGACACCCTTAAAATACAAAACAAGCAGAAAGCAGAAGCTTTGGCCATCTTTTGTCCAAAATGTAGGAAGAAACATACTCTAAGGGAATGTACCTTGGATGCAAAAGTTGTAGAGACATGTATGATTTGCTCGAAAAGCCATGAGACCAAGGATTGTCCTTCAATTCCTGGCCTCAAAGCTGTATTTCAAGAAGATATAAATTCAGTAGAATTCCTCTATTTTGTTACAAGGAGACCATGGCAGGGGAAACAAAATCAAGGGTTCAATAATCCTATGAACTTTCAACCCCAGCCAAATTGGAATCCTTGGCAACAACCTTGGCCCCAATCTCAAAATCCATATCAATCATGGGTACAAGGTATGGAAAATCCTTATGGGAGATTTGCTCAATTTTATCAATATCCTCCATCCTTTCCAAATAAAAAAGCTCCACAACTTCCAAATCAAAATACACAAATTTCATTACCATTCCCACAACAACAACAAACTCCTCAACAAAATTCTCAACACTTGCCTCCATTCCAACAAAAAGCAAATCAACTACCTTCCCAACCATTACCAAATCCAAATAATAAAAATCCTCAAAATGCTTACAGGGTACAAGGACAACAATTTCCTACCTATATGATTGTTCCTCTCAATGATGTAGAACTCAGATCTGGTAGAGTTTTAGAAAAACCTTCTATAGATACTCAAAAGAAAAGTTTTTTTGAGGAAGATTCTCTTGAAGCCAATAAAGGTTTTGAAGCATCTCTTCAAAACCCAAACACTCAAAAAGAAAAATAAAAAGAGTCAACCCCCACAACTCCTATAGTTGAGAAACCTGCATCTTCACCCACACCTCCTTTTCCTGAAAGGTTACAAATTGACAAAGGAGTGGAAAAACAAATCTTGTTGCCTAACTATGATTTTATAGATGAATTAAAGAATGTCTCTATCAAGATTCCCTTGCTACAAGCCATTAGAGAGATTCCTATTCTAGCAAAAACAATAAAGGAGTTGAGCCTCAAAAGACCAGGAAGGAAATGAAGAGATACAAGAAGAATCCACCTGGTAGGAAAAATTGCAGATATCATGATGGGAAAAATTACCATGCAGAAGTATGTAGATCTCGGTAGTCCAATTGTCAAGACACATAAAAATGGGGTATAAATTCCAAATACTTTGATTTACTTAGGGTTTGCTATCAACATTATGAGTAGACAGACTATGGAACAGCTAAAACTTCGTAATCTTCTCTTTACACCCAGCTTACTGCAACTGGAAGATCGATCTATAATCAAACTAGATGGTGTATTAGAATATATTTAAGTCTCCTTAGATGCTTGGGAATATCCAGTAGATTTCATGATTTTGACTCCCAAGAGTAATCTAGGGGGGCATTCACTCATTCTAGGAAGACGTTGGCTAGCCACAGTTTAAGCTTTCATTAGTTGTAGATCTGGGGATATGTACATTTCTAATGGTAACTCAACAAAGGAATTCAATTTGTATCCTCCAGCAAAAGCAATTACAGAAGTAGGAGATAATGAATGTGTCGATGATGAGGACACTATACAACCTATCTTTACCATTTCTGAAATTAGTGAAGATAGTCAAATTTTGAATACATTAGAAAATTTTGAAATATCTTCAGAATATGACCACACACAATTTCAGTTAGATTCTGACATTGAGTATCTATCATCTAGACAAATGTCTCTTTACTCTATGGAAGAGTTTGGTAGTTCCACCATTGAAATTTTTCCTGGTAAACATTGAATATCAACAAAAACTTGGAAAAATGACAACAGGGAGAACTAACCAAAATCTTACAAAAACATTCTACTGCATTTGCATGGGAGTATACTGATATGAAAGGTATTGACCCTAAGACTTGTATTCATCACATTTACATCGAGGAAAATAGTAGACCAATCAGACAACCTCAGAGAAGGATGAATCCAAACCTTAGGGAGATAGTGAAAGAAGAGCTCCAAAAACTACTCAATGTAAACTTCATTTATCCAATTTCAGATAGCCGATGGGTTTCTTCTTTGGTTATAGTACCTAAAAAGAATGGTAAATGGAGGGTATGCATTGATTACAGGGAATTGAATAAAGCAACTTTGAAGGATCACTT
>APFE031161830.1:59264-77212 GCA_000404065.3 Pinus taeda | reverse complement strand
ATATATATAAGCTTGAAAACCAATTATTGATTGGCAGCCTTATACTGAAAATGTATGGTGAAAATAAGGAATTCCTAACACCCTATATTTTCCAAAAAAAAATTCTCTCTCATTTTTCATTCCATTCCACATCATCCTCATTCCACTCCATCTCATTTCCATTCCACATCACTTCATTTCAACTCCATTTCATTCCACTAATAATTCTTTTTTTTTCTCCATCCAGTCAGTCATCATTTATACATCTCATTCAGTTATAAGCTTGTTGGGTCAGTTTCCGCAACTAAGGTCAGTTTCCATAGCTGCTCACTGATTCCGTAGCCAATTGGGTTTCTGCAGCCACTACTCTTTTTTTCAAAAAAAAATTTTTACAACTAGATGTTGGTTCAACAATCATGAAATCAAATGCAGGTTTGGGGGTATATTATGAAGAAATAAGCCATTCAAAGGCACCAACGAGTAGCAACTGATTGAAGACTAACGAAAAATGACAAGAATTCCAAAGTTATGAACAGAATTTTATTTCAAATGGCATTCTAACACATTTTTTTGCATAGTTATTAAATCACAAGATCAACTATATGCAATGATTAAATGAAATGCCTCTATAACCATTTCATTCCATGCCATTCCTCCATAAGCCATGCATTGATTTTCCAACGGTTCTATGATTAAATTCCTAGATTTAACTCAAGTTTGGAAATATTCGCACACTCCATTTGTCATTATGAATCGTGGTTGATTTGACTACGACTTCTTTCAGCCGCACAAAATCTGCAGCCGTTTTATAAAAGTGTTTGTGTCCATTCTACAACCACAAAATTTTAAAAACTACTGGATGCCCTTGCTCCCCCCACTATTCTATTGACCTCATGGCTTCATTTCCACCGTGCTCACATAAGCCTTCACCCCATTTTTGTTCCCTGTTCCGCTTCTTCCGTGTACCTATTCTCTGATATCTTCTTACAGTTGCTAGTCTCCTTCATAAACCCTGACCATCTCTGCTAATTTAGATGAGTTTTAAAGAATAGAAGGAGGATGGGACGACTGTTGAGGGCAGAACCAGAGGGACCTATGTTTATTGAAGGATATCTGCAAGTGAAAGATATGTTGAAGAAGGTCAGGTGGTTACGTTTTATCCAGAAATTCAAAGGCTACCATAGGGAGGTTACCAAGGCCTTTGCAAGGTCTTTTAATGGACTAGAGGTGGAAATTGGAGACCTAAAATTCACAGTAACTGAAGCATCAATAGCAGTTGCCACAGAGCTTCCCCAGGGAGCTGAACGTTGGTTTAAGAACTGAGGCCTTGGTGATGAAGCTTGGAGAGTGATCTTACGGGAACCAGGTATCGACGTCACCGTTTTCAAAAAGGGGATTCATGTTCATGTTTTAAAAGAGGAATGGGCTAGCTTATTGTTATTTATTCAAAAATTTATCACCTGTGAGGGATGTTTTGGAGCAATGTACATGTACCATGCACGTTTGTTGATGAATTTCCTAGACAACTAGATCCTTAATTTGCCATATTTCTTACTAAACAGTTTGAAAAAGATGTTTGTCACTGTTCAAAAGCATGTAGGGGACGTAGAGCCACATTTTTATCACCATGGTCTCATAAAAATCCTGATAGAAAAACAATTAAAGGAGAAAAAGGATACTTGGGAGCAATTTTTAATTAGAAATTTCTTTGAAGAACCCCAAGAAACCCCTAAAGGAAATACATCAAAAAGAAGTAGAAGAAAGAGAACAGATGATAAAACTCAAAGCCCTCCTACTAACACAGTTGAGAGAATGAAAGACTGTCTAAAAGGGGAAGGAAAAGACTCCTACTAACCCAGTGGAGAAAACCACTAGGGAAGCAAGACTGTCTAAAAGGGAGAAGGAAAAGACTCCTACTAAAACAGTTGAGAAAACTAGTAGGGAAGAACGACTGTCTAAAAGGAGGAAGGACGAGACTGAGGATAAAAAGCCAACAAAATCAAAAGAGAAAAGAAGCATTGAAGTTGTGCATCAAACCCCTTCCTCAGAAGAAGACCATCAAGTATTGTCTAAGAGATTGTTTCACCTTCAGAAACCGTGAGCTATGGCAAAAAGAAAGGGAAAGGAAAACAGAAGGAAAAAGATAGTAGTCCGCAATATGTAAGAAGAAGTAGCAGACTCAAAGGAAAATGGAGAAAATCATAAACAAAAGGACCCCATTTTGTTGATTTGGAAGAAGGAACACCTGAACAAACCCCAGCTGGTAGTAGTCCACCTCATTCTCAGCCAAGTGTTGAAACCAGTCCTCAAGGTGATGACGTAAGTCCTTTTTGGCCAGAATTTGAAGTCAATTCTCCTGCACAACATTTTGGGGACAGCCCTAGGAAAACGACACCCGAAATAGATCCAAAGTAGCAATAGGTGTATGCTTACATAGAATCCTTGGAAAGAACAGCCACGGGGCCCAGCACTTCATCCACTCAACCTCACATAGCACAAGAAGCCCTAGCCCAATCATTGAAACAAGAAATCTTTGAGTTGGAGGTTTTAAATCGACATATTAAAAATGAAAATGAAGCACACAAAGAAAAAATGAGAGTGGACAAGATCATCCATGACAACACTATGCTACACCGGGGACTATGGCACAAAAAGAATATAAAATTGAAGAAGAAATGCAAAAAGATAAGTAGAGCACTGGTTAATCTTAAATTGAGATGCATGATGAAGAAGCCCAAGATGTTAGCAGGACCAAGAAAGAGAGGAAGAGGGCTGGATGTACTGGCAGAAGCTTCAGAACATATGGTTTGAAGGGGAGGTAGTCCAAATTTTGGTTGCATGAGGGCATGCAACGCCTTCACAGTGGGGGTATGTTTAGTCCCAAAACTACATCTTTCCTACACCTTTTTCTAGCATCTTTCCATTCATCTGAACCTCCTAAATCATCAGTATCATTGCATAATAGTTTAAAAAAGGGCATTTAAAGTGGTTTCTTGACTATGTGTTTGTGTTGCTATTTGAACTAGATTTTTGTTTATAAGCTGCAGAATCTTGTCACTTTTTGCAGCCAGCCCAAGTTTCCGTAGTCGTTTTTCAAAGTCTATATTGTAGGTGTCTTCAGGTGAATCGAGCCACATGGGCAAGTTACAACTGACATGGACATGGACCGAGTCCTATTGCCTCTGTCGAATTCATCAGAAAAGGCCATAGTCAATGGTGGGCAAAACGGTGGTCAACTCAAGAGTCGTACGGTCATAAAACTCTATTTTTCACCACGTGCAGCTTTGCATGGTTGTTCCTAGATCTCTGGGGACAAGTTAACACCTGTGGACTGCTCCATGAACCAAATCCAATAGCCACCTTCCAACGATTGAATCCTCACGGTAGCCATAGTGATAAATCTTGGGACGTGGTCATTTACGTGTCTTGTATGAGCACTGAATGTAGGAAAATAGTTATACTATCCTTTGTTATAAATAATGCGTTCTCATGCACATGTTAGTTAGCTTTTTGAATGTAATTTTGACTGTAAAGGAACCCACTCTGCCATATCTTTATCACTGTGTTGTGACTGCATTTTAATATATGAGAAGTCTCTGTTTTTTAACTCAATTGGTGGTTGATCGTTGACTGTCCGAGGATTGTGCAGAGGTCCCCTACACAGGCCGAGGTCTTGTTTATTATTGTAAAGTTTCATGTTTCGTTTCTTTATGTTCTTATGTCATAACCATTCACTTGTATATGTATCACAATTCTTATGGTGTTAACGCTTGATAGCAGTCCATAGTTTTCACATTTTTAACTGATTAGTGCTTTTGTTTCAGATCACAATAGGTAGCCCGGGCAACACATAGCTTTCTAATGACTAATGACATGGAATCATTCTTGTCCTTCTGCTGATTTTCATTTCCTTTATTTTTTAGTTCCAGCATTGTGTTATTTATTTCAATTTTGCTCATTTACTTTTCTCCAAGTTAGTTATTGAATTGCTCATGACATTCTCAGTTACCTCCTAAAGCCAGAGCGAGTCGACTAGTGAGGGATTGAAGTATGAAGTATGTAGTTTTATATTAGTTTATTTTTCTGCAAGTTAGTTATTGAATTGCTCATGACATTCTCAGTTACCTCCTAAAGCCAGACTGAGTCGAATGGTGAGGGATTGAAGTATGAAGTGTGTAGTTTTTTTTTTTTTGCAAGTTAGTTATTGATTTGGTCATGACATTCTCAATTACCTCCTAAAGCTAGAGCGAGTCGAATGGTGAGGGATTGAAGTACGAAGTGTGTAGTTTGATATTAGTTTTATTTTCTGCAAATTAGATATCAGATTGCTCAAGTTGTTTATGATTACCTCCTAAAGCCAGAGCGAGTCGAATGGTGAGGGGTCAGAATATGAGTTGATGTAATGTGATTTTAGCTTACTTTGATTGCAATTCTTAGATTTCTTTGATTTCAGTTTTTCTTACATTTTCATGTCAACAAGGATAATGGGTTTCATGGTCACTAGTTCACCATTGTTTAATTAGAATAGTGGCACATTTTCACTCTCCTTTCAAGAATTAGTTTCATCATTGCATGTTCTTAGAAAGTTTGAAGTTTTTGAAAATCATTTTAAAAGACATCATTACCTTGAACATTTATATCATACTTGTCTTTTAGAATTTCCATCTCACACTAGGGAATTAACAAAAATAAACCCAAAACAAAACAAAAACTCAAAAACGACAAAAAATAAGAAATAGGCTATCTTGCACATATAGTGTGCCACACTTCAACAGTTTTCGACTACCAGATTGATAATTAATACAGCAATTTAGGACACTCTGAATTGACCAAACAACAACATTAGAGTCCTCTGATATTCTATGGGGGTCAACCTGATTTCCATCCACCTATGGTGCCCGTCTTATTTGACTTCATTTACTTCCAAAAGTTTTAGTACCCCCTACCACAAGTAACAGACTACCTCCTGAGTTTTATCGCCTACCCAAAAAAGACCCAACCCTTCCACAATGATCTCCATATTTTCCATTTGGCAAGGAAATTGTACCAATCGTGCCTTCAGCTTCACTATCAAGTCATCATTAAACATAATGTCAACCTTTGGGATCATCAACACATGTATGGAACTTTGGATAGAGAGATATCCTACAATAACTAGCAAAGGGAATTCAAACAACTGTACAAAAGAATAACGCACAAAAAAAATACAAAATAAAAAAACTATGATTGTAATCATGGATTTAAACCTTGTAAAAATATGTTTAGCCAATGGATCCTTTGGTGACAGAAAATGAATACTAATAGAAGAAGTGTCACCAAGTGTAAAATCCAAGGCATTGCCACCCTTCATGGGTAAATAAAAATAATCCATTGTAGAGTCAATAAATGTCATAGTTATCGTAATGATTTTGGTACCCATTCTTATGCGGCCAACTCACAAAGTAGAAGAAAAAATAGATCAATGCCTTCAAAATCAGCCTCTTCGAGGGGGAATCCTCCTTTACATTACACAAATGAACAATTCTTGGTTGATACAAATGAGAAAAACCTCCTTTCTATATATAGGAGTGTAAGGGGTCACAATATAATCAAAGATGACATAATAATAGTAATATAAGGGCACAACAATAACAATAGTGGGCTTCTATGGGGCACAATAATAATAATATGTGGACAACAGGGGCACAACAATAACAATAAGGGTTACAATGACAATAGTAATGGGGGAATCTCTAGCATTATAGTGACCTAACATGCTCCTCTCCTTCAAAAAAGTGTTGTCCTCAACAGTTGACTACTTATAGATGCTTATGTATAAAATTATCACCCTCCCATGTGGAATATTTAGCGAGTTAGTTATACCACTTGATGATATACTCTTAAGTTGATTGATTTCATAGTTGTAGAGTTCTTCTTTCTGTGACTGCTTCAGTTTCCAATATTATTTTTCCTTGCTCGTCATGTTTTGTAAATATTGTTTGAACTAGGAGTTTGTCACCTACAACCTTATTTAAGCATGAAACATGGAAAACTGGGTGCACTTAGGAAGCTACATTAAGCTCCAATTTGTATGCCATAGTACCAATATTTTGCAACACCTTGTACGGACCATAATAATTTGGTGATAATTTATTATCCTTCTTACCTTGCTTGAGGTACATTTTTTTATATGGTTATAGACATAGGAATACCCAATCACCTACATCCAAACTTCTTTTCCTACGTTGTTGATCTGCCTGTTGTTTCATTCTATTATGCGCAAAAGTGAGGTTATCCTTTAAGAGTTGGAGAAGCTATTGTGGACACTTGATGTGATCTTCCACTGCTTGCACCTTATATTTTTCTCTTAGCTATGATGTGATGGATGGTGGATGATATCCATAAAGTGCCATGAATGGGGTTATTTGTGTTGTAGTATGGAAGGAAGTTTTATACAACCATTCAGCCAGAGGCAACCATTTGACCCATTGTGTCTGTTTATCAGAGACAAAGAAAGGAAGATATCCTTCCAAACATTTGTTTACTATCTCAATTTTCCCATCATATTGAGGATGATAAGATGAGCTATGAGCTAACTGAGTACCAAGAAAAGAAAATAATTTTGTCCAAAAATTTCCAATGAAAATGGGATCTTTGTCACCTACAATAATCTTTGGGTTTCCATGTTGCTTTTGAATTGTTTCCATAAATGCAATAGAAATCATACTTGTTTTAAATTGATCCGATAATGCACAAAAGTGTGCATACTTGGTAAGTATGTCAACTACCATGATGATGACACTCTTTCCTTCGGACTTGGGTAAACCTGTGATAAAATCCATTGAAACCTCCTCCCAACATTGGCTTGGAATGGATAAGGGTTGTAATAGATCTGTGGTCTTAATTGTTTCAACTTTATTTTTTCGGCAAACCAAACATTCCACCACAAACTTTTGAATATCCGATTTAATTCCTTCCTAAAAAAATTCCCTCTTAACCCTGTGATAAGTCTTTAAAGATCCCGAGTGCCCTCCTAAGGGAGAGGTGTGAAATTCCATAAGAATATTTTGTTTGAGTTGGGAATTCTTACATAGGTATAAGAAATCTTTGTACCATAACGAATCATTTTTCTAGCTAAATGTATCATCTGTACTGGGATCTTGTTGTATTTTTTGAAGAAGTGCATGTAGTATTGCCAACATTTCCTTCTCGTAAATAGCGTTATGTAAATATTTTCCTTTGATTGGAAGACTTTCAAAGGTAATGGGTCATTCGTCTTTCCTTAAAACACCACCAATTCCATTTTGTGAGGCATCACTTTCAACAATAAAGGTTTTTGTGAAGTCTGGCATAGCTAAGAGCGGTGCTTGGCACATTTCCTCTTTAAGATGTTCAAAGGCTTTGGTTTCTTCTGGAGTCCATGAAAATGCATATTTCTTCAATAATGTTGTTAGAGGTGCTGCTAATCTCCCATAATTCTTAACAGACATGCGATAATACATTTTCAACCAGAGAAATCCTCGTAGATGCTTTATGGATGTGGTGATTTTCCATTCCTTAATGGATTGAATTTTGCTAGAGTCTAGTGTAACACCTTCATGAGATACAATATGGCACAGATATTCCACCTCTTATACTCCAAAGAAACATTTTGAGATTTTTCTATAAAATTGTTTCTCCTCTAATAGCTTGAGCACCTTATCGACATGTTAAACATGATCATTCCAAGACTTTCTGTAGATTAGTATATCATCAAAAAATACTAACACAAATTTTCTAAGGAAGGATTTGAAAATGGAATTAATCAAACCTGGAAATGTGGAAGGTGCATTGGTAAGGCCAAACGACATGACCAAAAACTCATAATGACCCTCATGAGTTCTAAATGTTTTTTTCGAACTGTCTTCATTCTTCATTTTGATTTGATGATATCCTGAATGAAGATCCAACATAGTGAAGTAAATTGATCCATGCAATTCATCAAATAATTCATCAATAACAGGAATCTAAATTTTATATTTAATAGTGACCTTGTTGAGCTCTCTATAATTTGGACACATGCGCCATGACCCATCCTTCTCGTGCACCAATAGTACTTGAGAAGAGAAAGAACTTTGACTAGGTTGAATTATACTAGCCTCTAGCCTTTCTACAACCATACATTCAATTTCACTCTTTTGGGCATAGGGATATCTGTAAGGCTTGTTGTTTGGAGGAACACTTCCTAGAATCAAATGAATAGCATGATCATGATCATGAATAGGTGGGAGTCCTTTGGGAGTCTCAAATACCTTGGAATGATTGTCCAAGGCGTTTTTAAGATCTAGAGAAATAGATGATTTTGATGTAGGAACCTCTATCAAACATAATTGTGTAATTAAGCCTCATTTTTATTTGTTTATAATATTTCTCATTCCATTAGAGTTGATTATATTTCGCAGTTTCCCTGCGATGCCCCTTAATTCAATTTCCTTTCCTTTCGAAGAAAATTTCATGAAAATTTCATGAAAATTAAAAGCTATTGTACCCAAGGACTGTAGCCATTGGACTCCTAGTACAACAACATCAACAGCCATTGGAATGGAAAGAATTGGGCTTTTCAATACATATTCTCCCATGGATAACTTCATATTATGGAAGTTTAAACAAATTTTTTTGGTAGAAATCACTTGAGAGAAATTTTTTTTTTGGCCACGGTCTTCCTCTTCATCTAGTCTTGATAATGAACCACACTTGTTGGTTTGAAACACGTCGGCCAAAAAAAAAAATTCTCTCATGCAATTTCTACCAAAAGACTGTTTAATTCATTATCGATCGCAGAAGCCTGAATACATAAATTATGGAACTCTCTAGAGCACTTTATGGTTCCTCCACTTGCAACCATCACTTGACACTCTGTTGTTGGATATAAGAAGCAATTCAATTCCTTGGCTATCTTACAATGAATAAAATTGTGGGTACTACCTCAGTCAATCAACGTTATTGCCTTTTTATTCTTGATATGTCATTCTATCTTGATAGTTTGAGGAGTGGGAATTCCAGCCAATGCATTACAAGATATGGTCGGATTCATTTCTTCTTTCCTCTTCTTTTGGAGTTTCCTATTCCTTTTCTTCCTCCTCTTCTCAATCTATGTAAAATAATTTATTCTCAACACACTTGTGACCTTTAGTGTATTTTCTATCACAATTGTAACAAAATCGTTTTGCTCTTTTTTCTTCCAATTGTCGTGGTGCCAACCTTGTAGGTTTTGGAAGGCTAGGAGAAACAACACTTCCATCTTTATAGTTGTGAGTGGTAGTGATCCTAAGAAATCTTTTCCTTGTGATGCATTAAAGAATTACATATTAAGCTTGCATTTTACCATGAAATTACAAGTGCATAAAGAAGAGGAAGAGAGGAATATCAAGTCACACATAGAAGACACAGGATTGATATTGGAGTTTGTCTAGGAGGGACTATCTCCAGGCCTTTCTTGAATTAGTGGGGAGGCCTTGTTTTCATTAGATGGAAAAATAATGAAAGTACATCAAAAGTAAAAATGATGACCTTATACCTCCAAAATTGAAGAAGCCCGAAAATTGAAGATCTCTGATGGAGAAACAAACAATATCGTTGAGTTCATGGCATTGATAAATGCTTAAAGCATATAAAATATGTCGAAATCTGACAAAGTGAAAATCCACCCCCCTAGAGAAATTGCTCAGATAATGGTTCTGTCCCCCCTCTCTGCACTGGTCATGGTTCCACTTGCATAGAAATGCATGCCCGCTCATTGGCCTCCCCTAGCGCACTACGGGAATTTGGGTTTATAATAACATTGATGGGAGGATATAACAAAGATTTAGCACGTGGCTCATTGGTGGCACAGATTTCTTAATTGGTGGAGATCTGGGTTTGAATCCCTGAAAATGGCGCATATGTTGTTTCATTTTTTATTTAAATACAACACGTTATAACCAACATAGCCATTTGAGTTAGGCAGGCACGTGATTTGATAATGACGGGTCTTGTAGTAGACGTGAAGGTTTTTGCGTTGATGGTATTAAAAGGGCAGTTTCATTGAATGCGGGTTCATTAAGTTTTTGTATTAAATGGAATGGGTGGAAAGTTGACCATTTAATGGTTGGAGTATGCCACCACATGGGTCTGCCGCATGGGCGAGGTCGGCCCTCCCGCCAACCATGGGTTCAACTCCCACCAACTTCACTTATTATACATGGTATGTGGTTTGGGGGTGTGAGTTGGGTCCACCAAAGGTGGCCTGCCCACCGTATATTTATGCGTTGCGGTGGTTGAGGGAGGTTGGGGTGGATGGGGGTCATGGCCCGTCAGCCAATTTTAATAATTTTTTGTTATAACATAGTGTTGGGTCTGGTGGAGGTGGTGTGGGTCATGGACCGCCACCTTTTTTTAATTTTTTAATTTTTTTTTAATAACCAACATTTTTTCGAATTTGTGTAATATAGGGGATATTATACAAATTAACGATCCAACAAATTCGCCCATTTTCGTGAGCTAGGTTTCATGCCCCATGGTCGGTTAAATTGTAGGACACCTAAACTTGGCTCACAACCCAACTTTTACCAAAACTCTGACTGGTTTTTTCTCCCTCATACGAGCTCGGATTGACAAACTGTTCACAGCGTTGCGATCAGGACGACAAGATGTATGCTCTAGTCTGGGTTCAAAATCATTCTGATCACTTTGATTTTTGAGCTTCCATAAGCCCTCTTTGTCTTGTGTGTGTCCCTGGAGCCACCTGGATCAATCCTCCCTAATGAGTAGCTTTTGGACCCCCAAAATCATTTACACTTAGCACACTATTTGTGTCCTTTTTAAACCACATTTTTTATCACCTGTACGTGAAACTGGTACATCTTTTGCAATCATGCACACCACACATGACTTAACAACCCTTCCTTGCCAAGAGTTTATAGCACACACTCATTGGCCAAGGATTACATAAAAAGTAATCAATACCTCAACTACTAAAAAACAAAGGCCAAAATATCATCATTGCGTTTTGAAGTGATGGGAAACACACCATCAATTTTACATTTACTTGCAACGTATAATTTACAATGGTGGCCATAACAAGCTACTGCCTCTAAAAAAACTGACTTAATAAAGCAGACCATCACGAATGGGGTGGATTCATTTGTTGACCATGTTTACCTTTTGGCTCCTCTAGCAATGTTTTTAGAGCATGGAGCATCAGACATGTGGTTTGTTGGTATCCCTCTTTGTTGCAATGACTACAACGATTCTTTTTACTCTAAATTTTAGGGGTAGCCTTGGGGTGCTTTCCTCTGGTGTTCCTATGATAAGTGCTCATGGTGCCCTCACTATCACTGGACTGTGAGGAAGGAATTTCATCATCTGTCATTGGCTGGTTACTAGTTGTATTGGAGCTTTCTCCCATTTCCTTTCTGGAACATCCAATTCCTGTACGACGTGGAAATCCCTTAACTTTGATGGGGTTTACGATGCCTTGGCCTTTGATGTTGAAGCCCTTTCCCTCATACCCCATCTTCAATAGTTTGGATCTTAGCCCTGTAGTTTGTTTTTTCAAAACCAGTTAATTCATCATCATGAAAAGCATATGAAATCGGAGAATCGCTTTTTACCTCTTGATGTCGATGCTGCAACTTTTCCAAGTCCTCATTCTTGGCTTGCAACTAGCATAGTAATATTTGTTTTTCTTCCATTACCTCTTGTAGAAGCCTCCTTAGCTCAACATTCTCTACTTGGATGCGGTGGTTTATCTCCTCAAGTTCTTGGAGTCCTGCTGCGGTTAGTGCTCTTTTCGTCATGTCTATTGAAATCCTTGACTCATTGGTAAAATCAGACCCCAAATATATAGGTCCTCCTATCACGATACCAAGGGTTGCAAACATCATTTCATCGCTGGAGTCAAACCCAAAGTCATTGGGCCTAACTCGTGCCAATCCTGCAGCTATGACCTTCTCATCTTCCTATGACTCAGAATCCTAGTTTTCCTACATGGTGGTGACAACGTTCTGCTTCCCCTTCCTATCATTCCTTTCAGGTCTCAACACAGGGTGTAGCTTCCAACAATTTTCTTCGTCATGCCCCTCTTTCTCACAATGTGTAAAATAGGTCTTTGCTCCCCTTCTCTTGACTATTGTGGTTCTCTTTGGGTGGTTATCTCGGTTATGTGTGCCGCTGTTTTCTAGATGAATGGCCTTTACACTGGTCGAGTTAATGGTAGTAGGTTCAAACATTAAAAATGAATGTCTAATGTAAATATGTAATGATCCAATATATTTAGTTACCACTTCAGGTGAATCTAATGATATGCCCAAGTTAACTGCTTGTTTTCTAAATTCTTCTGTAAAGATTTTCACATTTTTCCCTTTGGCTTGCCTTAGCTATTGCAACTCCATTAAGGTTTTTTGCTTATAACGCAAGGGATAGAATTGATTTTTTAATGCAGAAATAAAACTTGGCCATGAAGAAAGAAGATTACCCATCCTCTTAGCGCTTCGCAATTTTCTCTCCCACCAGATGACAGCTGTGTCGTTCAATAGAAGGGAGGCCAACTAGATTTTTGCCTCATCCTCCTCGATCCGCTGAACCCTGCAGTAAACTTCTATTTGCATAATCCAGTTGTTCAGTTTCTCACCATTACTTTCACTGTTAAACATAGGGAGATCAAATTTTACATTTAACTTGAAGAAAGGCTATTTAGATGTGTTTCCTGTATTCCTTTGATCATGGTGAGAAGAAGAGGAAGAAGAACTTTCACTTGCTGGTGGAGAAGGAGGTGGATCTCCTCCATCATCTTCATGCATTGAACCGTGTCCTTCTGGAGCTTTTCCCCCCGCACTCTCAAGTTTTTCAAGTCTTGATAACATCTTCTTAGCACAGTCTACCATCGTGTAGAAAGTCTTGTAGAAGTTTACCTCCTCTTCATATCGAACATCGTTCTCCTCACCCATGTTTCTCCTTCGACGCGCACATCCCTCTTCGAGATCAAAAGACTTCAATTCGTCTTCACCTCTTCACAACCGGTTTCTTGTTAGCATGCAAATATGCAATTCACATCCACAAAGTCCTGCTATGATACCACTTGATCACAAGAATTTTTTTTCTTGTGATGCATTAAAGAATTAAATATTGAGCTTGTATTTAACCATGAAATTACAAGCGCATAAATAATAGGAAGAGAAGAATAGCAAGTCATGCATATAATACACAGGATTTATATCAAAGTTCGTCCATGAGGGACTATGTCTCAGGGCCCTGCTTGAATTAGTGTTGAGGCCCAATTTTCATTAGATGGAAAAATAATGAAAGTACTTCAAAAGTGAAAATGACGACCTTATGCCTCCAAAACTGAAGAAGCCCAAAAATTGCAGATCTCTGATGGAGAAATGAACAACACCATTGATTTCATGGCATCGAGAAATGCTAAAACCATATAAAATTTGTCGAAATCTAACAAAGTGAAAATTTGGCCCCTGGAGAAATTGCTCACATCATGGTTTCGACCCCCCTCTCTGCAGTACTCATGGTTCCACCTGCATAGAAATGCGTTCCTGCTCCTTGGCCTACCCCGATGCACTGTAGGAATGTGGGTTTATAATAACATTAATGGGCCGATATAACAAATATTGAACACGTGACTCATTGGTCGTGGAGATTTCTTAATCGACGAAGATCCAGGTTCAAATCCCTGAAAATGGTGCATACATTATTTTATTATTTTATTTAAATACAACACATTATAACTAGCGTAGTTGTTTGAGGTAGGTGGGTGCGTGATTCGATAACGACTGATCTTATATTAGATGTGGAGTTTGTTGCATTGATGGTATTAAAAGGATGGTTACATTGAATGCAGGTTCGTTAAGTTTTTGTATTAAATGGAATGGCGGAAGGTTGGCCATTTAATGGTTGGAGTACGCCACCACATGGGGCTGCCGTGTGGGTGGGGTTGACCCTCCCACCGGCCGTGGGTTCAACTCACACTGGCTTCACTTACCGTATATCGTATGTGGTTTGGGGGTGTGGGACGGGTCCACCAGAGGTCCCACCCCATATTTATGTGTTCCGGTGGTTGAGGGAGGTTGGGGCTGATGGGGGTCATGGCCCATCATAATTTTTAATAAATTTTTGTTATAACATAGTGTTGGCTCCGGTGGAGGTGGCAAGGGTTATGGCCCACCACCTTTTTTTAATATTTCTTTTTCTTTTTGTTAATAACCAACATATTTTCAAATTTGTCCAATATAGGAATATTAGAAAGATTAATGATCCAACAAATTCACTCGTTTTCAAGAGCTGGGTTTCACACCCAGGGGTCGGTCAAATCATAGGACACTTAAACCTGGCCAACAACCCAACTTTGACCAAAACTTTGACTGGCTCGTTCTCCCTCATACGAGCTGAGATTGACAAACCGTTTGCACCTTTACGATCAAGCCAATAGTCTCTATGCTCTGGTCCTAGTTGAAAATCATTATGATCGCTTTGATTTTTGAGCTTCATAAGCCCTCTTTGTCTTGTGTGTCCGTGGAGCCACCTGGATCAGTTAGGCTTCCTTGTTGCCATAATTTTGGCTTCCATTTTTATTTCCAACCTAAATTCCTTCTCCAATGAATCATGTTCCCAAAGGTGAACCTCATGTTGGATTTTATCCTTTAAATTCCATATGAACACATCAATCCTATGCTCCTTTGGAATATTTCTTACCCTTATATTTGATTTTTGGAAGTCCTCAATGTGCTCCACCATTGAACCCTTTTGTTTGAGATTTATCAATTGGCTAAAAGAGGTGTTTCTTTTTGTATCGTCATAATATGCTATCATTTATTTTGTAAAAATTGCCCAAGTGACAATTTGTTTACGAGAGCAAAGGCATCTATACCATACAAACTAATTTGGTTCCAAATATAACATTGCAATGCATACATTTTGTGTGTTTTGTACATTATGAAGATCGAAATATTGTTCCATTTATAGTATCCATGTTATGGGATCCTTTCCATCAAACTTCCTCATATAGATCTTTGGAACGTTGTGGGTCTTTTTTCCAAAGTTAGAGTCTATGAAATCATGATTAAAATTTCTTTTTTTTCATCATGAGTTTCCTCTACTACCTTTTCGCGAATAGGAAGCCCTTCTTGTAGAAGCTTTGTCAAACCTTCCTTCAATCCTTCTACATCTGATGCACCAAAAGCCCAAAATCAGATGCACCGAAATACCTGTGGCAAATCTGCTTCAAATTACAATCGACTCAATTAGAAAAACTCTGTTTACATTAAACTGGAGAACTGAATGTGTTCATTCCTTATACGGTGCGCAGCCTGCCAATTCTTTTCACCAACGCATAATAAGTTACATCCCCTGGTTTCAAATGAAACAAAAAACATTTGCTACCTATCTACGTTTCATTTCTTTTTCAATTGACCCAATGAGTTTAGTTGAATATGTAATAAACCCGTTGACTAGTTCTTAGTTCTCTTTGACAGAGAACCGCCAAAACTTGATACAGGCATATCGATTTCAAAAGAAACTGACAAAGCATGATACAGTCATATCTCCAGACCATTACAGCTAAGGAGATTACACTAACAGAAAACTGATATATAGTGTTTCGATTCTTCTGGAGAATCGTTTAAATCTTACTGAGCACTACAAGATCTAGACCCTAAACTGGCCTTGAAAGGATACTCATCTAAAAAATTCAGAGATATAAAACTAAAAACAGTTTATCCTTCAGTATGCTCCCTCAAACGCCGAATGGCACTTCGTATGGTCACAGCACTCGGAGTATTGAGAGCGTATGCACCACCTGCCTTAACCTTTCTGCAGTCTTTGCCTCCCCAAATCCCAACTGCCTTTCTCTTCGCATCAAACTTGCCACAGAATTCACAGAAAAATTTGGAACTTTGCTGTCAACGGTTGACTCCTCCCGAAACGGTGATTCGAACCCAACGCATCGGAAGCCACCAGATTTTGTTTCATATCGAATCCACTATTCGATATGGCCAAGTCAATTGCATTTATTTTCCCCTGATCCAATACACAACTGCCAGTTAATGCATATCCAATCTGATTCGTCCTACAACTGGCAATTAATAACCTCCAGGATTTTAAGGCAAAATCTCAGGGATCACAAATTCCAAATCCTCATTGTTCCGAAATCCACGCAATCTGGTTTCTTGCTTATGGGAAGATTCCACGCACAAAACTTAACACATGTCACAGACATGTGAAGTGAAACCACAGTTCAACATTCCATTGATAAGCATCTAATCTATTACATTATAACACAGATTCCATCACACATTGGCGCAAACAATATTTATTTTTATTCATAACAACAGCAACAGTAATAAAAAAAACAGAGGTTTGTTTCGATGACTTCTCACAAAGAACGACCTCCAGTTTTATTCAAACAAACACAGTCTTCTTATTTAATTGGAGCTGTTCGCTAAAAAACCAAACAGTCACACCACACCTACGCTCTCCAAGATCACACACTCGAAAAAAAAACTCCTCCTCACACCTTCAACCTTTCCCTAATTTATACAAATGAGAAACTATTCTTCTCAGAATAGATTTCTTCTAGAGTTTTCTCAACAAACTAATACCCCTATTATTTAACAGTTTCCCTATTTTTGGTTATATTCAAAGAAACCAACTCTATTATTATGCCGTAATTAATTAAAACAACTGCAATTCTCCTAAAATAAATAGCAAATTTAATCAAATATATTACTTAAGCTATTTAACTGGCCAAAACATGTGACCAAGATGTCACATTGCTAGCTAAGCGCTTGATGCTCCTGCATCAGACTCCCGGGGAAGAAAACTAATCTTGTAGTTGTTTGGAGTTGATCCTCATTCTCTGTAGCTCTGCCGACGTCCGCTATTGGTTCCTCTTTCCACTTGGTCAAATGAGCCTGACTCCTGGTTCGCTTTAGCGCTTTCTTTTTCCTTTTTCCTGCTTTGGGCTTTTGTCTGTTATGGCGTCTCTTTGTGGTTCTTCTTCTGGCTTTTAGTATAGGTACCTTGCGGCAATACATAACTAAATCACCTGTTTGGAATTTCTTTTTCCGCCTCCTCATATCTGCTCGCTGCTTGTCTTTGCTACTGCATTCCCGCCATCTGCTTTTGACATCTCCCTCAAATATGCTTGTAGGAGTTAGCCAATTCCCATCTACTTGGATTTTCTTCGGATCCAATTTCAGCTCTTCTTTAGAGACTGCATATCCCTTCCAATCTTCATTCTTCGGACTGAGTGCTATTGGCACAGCACATGGATTAAGGCTTTCACTGATTAGCCATTTATCCATCGACTCTTTCACTTGTGTTCTAGCTTCAACATTTTCCTTGGGTTTGCCAACACCAGCAAAATGCATCTCCTTACCCTTTTCATCTTCCTGCAACAGGATCTTCTCATTCATCAACGTAACACTGTTCCCAGCTGCTTCTTTATCAGCTTCAACTTTCAACGGCAGTAGTGTATGCTTGTTCCCATCTTTCTCCAAAGTATAAGTATTTCTTCTGCCATCATGAATGGCATTTCGGTCAAACTGCCAGGGCCTCTCTAGCAATACGTGGCAGACATCCATCGGCATTATATCACATAAAATAACATCCTGATAAGTGCCAATCTGAAAGTCAACTTTACATTGTTCAGTCACAAAAATTTGATGGCCTTTCTAGAGCCACGATACTTTATAAGCAGTGGGGTGTACTGTCCTTTCCAACTTCAGCTTATCCACCATCTCTGTAGAAACAAGATTGTCAGTACTACCGCTATCAATTACCAATTTGCAACACTTACCCTTGGACTTGCATATAATCCTGAATAAAGTCCTTCTTTGGACTGGTTCTTTGGCTTCCTTAGCTCCTTCCAGTAATACCCTCTTCAGTAATAGGGACTCTCCGTCTTCTGGTGGTTCCTCTTTAGCTTCAGGTTGAGGAATCTCCTCCTTGGCTTCTGCAACATT
>APFE031161830.1:21310-58991 GCA_000404065.3 Pinus taeda | reverse complement strand
TTGTGGTGCTCTATTGCTCGCACTCCCTGCCTCATTCTGAGAGTGTTGAACTTTGGATTCAAGTATCCTGCCTTCGTTTGCTGGATTCTTACCTCTGTTTCTCTGGTTTTGTTTACGCAACAGTTTTTCCTCTGCCTTCAAGGCTGCTTGATAGGCATCCTCAATAGTTTTCAAACTTAACAGGCTAATCTCATCTTGGATCTCATACCTTAGCCCATTAATATACCTGGCTACATTCTCCAAATCATCTTCTACATGCCCTGTTCTGATATTTAACCTGTAAAATTCTTCAGTATATTCTTTAATAGACATTCCCTTTTGTTTCAAATTTTGCATCTGCTTAAAAAGATTCAAATGATAGTCTTTAGGCAAAAACTTAGCTTTGAGATTGCTTACCATTTTATCCCACTGCTTGATCTTAGATTTCCCCTTTCGCGTTCTTGATGTCTGTAACTCGTCCCACCAGATGGCTGCATGGCCCTTCAGTCTGGTGACTGCAAACTTCACCCTCTTATTCTCCTCAACCTCTTCATAATCGAAATACTGATCTATGGATCTGATCCAATCCATGAGCTCCTCGGCATTTAAACTCCCATCATACATAGGAATTTCTATCTTGGGCTTGCTTCCAACTTTTTCCAGCATCTTGAGGACTTTGGCAGTTTCATTTCCTTCTCCTGCTCCCACCTCTTCGTCAGATTCTTCTGAAGAACTCTCAGTTTTTACATCTGGTGCTCTTCTCTGGGTTGTTTCCATTGTCTCCATTCGTTCGCGCAGTCTTCGCACTTCGTCGATCAGGACTGCATTTGGTTCTGGTCTTCCTCGACCAATTCCTCGCCTTGGAGGCATCTTAGCTGCAACCCCCTCGATCTTTTGGCTCTGATACCAAAAATTGATGCACCAAAACACCAAAACCGGATGCACCGAAATACCTATGGCAAATCTGCTTCAAATTACAATCGACTCAATTAGAAAAACTCTGTTTACATTACACTGGAGAACTGAATGTGTTCATTCGTTATACGGTGCACAGCCTACCAATTCTTTTCACCAATGCATAATAAGTTAGATCCCCTGGTTTCAAATGAAACAAAAAACATTTGCCACCTATCTACGTTTCATTTCTTTTTCAATTGACCCAATGAGTTTAGTTGAATATGTAATAAACCCGTTGACTAGTTCTTAGTTCTCTTTGACAGAGAACCACCAAAACTTGATACAGGCATATCGATTTCAAAAGAAACTGACAAAGCATGATACAGTCATATCTCCAGACCATTACAGCTAAGGAGATTACACTAACAGAAAACTGATATATAGTGTTTCGATTCTTCTGGAGAATCGTTTAAATCTTACTGAGCACTACAAGATCTAGACCCTAAACTGGCCTTGAAAGGATATTCATCTAAAAAATTCAGAGATATAAAACTAAAAACAATTTATCCTTCAGTCTGCTCCCTCAAACACCGAATGGCACTTCGTATGGTCACAACACTCGGAGTATTGAGAGCGTATGCACCACCTGCCTTAACCTTTCTGCAGTCTTTGCCTCCCCAAATCCCAACTGCCTTTCTCTTCGCATCAAACTTGCCACAGAATTCACAGAAAAATTTGGAACTTTGCTGTCAACGGTTGAATCCTCCCGAAACGATGATTCAAACCCAACGCATCGGAAGCCACCGGATTTTGTTTCATATCGAATCCACTATTCGATATGGCCAAGTCAATTGCATTTATTTTCCCCTGATCCAATACACAACTGCCAGTTAATGCATATCCAATCTGATTCGTCCTACAACTGGCAATTAATAACCTCCAGGATTTTAAGGCGAAATCTCAGGGATCACAAATTCCAAATCCGCATTGTTCCGAAATCCACGCAGTCTGGTTTCTTGCTTATGGGAAGATTCCACGCACAAAACTTAACACATGTCACAGACATTTGAAGTGAAACCACAGTTCAGCATTCCATTGATACGCATCTAATCTATTACATTATAACACAGATTCCATCACACATTGGCGCAAACAATATTTATTTTTATTCATAACAACAGCAACAGTAATAAAAAAAACAGAGGTTTGTTTCGATGACTTCTCACAAAGAACGACCTCCAGTTTTATTCAAACAAACGCAGTCTTCTTATTTAATTGGAGCTGTTCGCTCAAAAACCAAACAGTCACACCACACCTACGCTCTCCAAGATCACACACTCGAAAAAAAAGCTCCTCCTCACACCTTCAACCTTTCCCTAATTTATACAAATGAGAAACTATTCTTCTCAGAATAGATTTCTTCTAGAGTTTTCTCAACAAACTAATACCCCTATTATTTAACAGTTTCCCTATTTTTGGTTATATTCAAAGAAACCAACTCTATTATTATGCCGTAATTAATTAAAACAACTACAATTCTCCTAAAATAAATAGCAAATTTAATCAAATATATTACTTAAGCTATTTAACTAGCCACAACATGTGACCAATATGTCACATTGCTGGCTAAGCGCTTGATGCTCCTGCATCAACATCTTTCTTCAAATCTTCAATGTTGTCATTCTGCGAATCATGATTAAAATTTCTTTTGTTCTCATTATGAGTTTTCTCTACTACCTTCTCACAATTAGAAGGCCTTTCTTGTAGCAACTCTGTCGAACCTTCCTTCCAACCTTCCATGTCTTTCTTCCAATCTTCAATGTTGTCTTTCATACCATCTATCTTAGCTTCCACGCCATTATTCAAATCATCCATATTAGCTTTTGTTACTTTTTGTGAGAGTGAAATTTGTTACAATTGGTCTCGTAATTTTGATACATCATGTTGCATTTCTTCCTCTTCTTCATGAGTCACGCTAGAGATTTCAGGTTCTTACTAGGTGTTTCCATTTTATTTCTTCGAGGAATCAATTAATGATAATAATTATTCACTATGTGATCTGGGTGGCTGTAGAGAGACACACAGGACAAAGAGGGCTTATGAACACTAAAAAATCAAAGTGCTCAGAATGACTTTGACCCAGGACTAAATCATAGATCTCGTCACCCTGATCACGGAGGTGTGAATGGTTCGTCAATTTGAGCTCAGTCAAAGTTTTGGTCAAAGTTGTGTTGTGGGCCAGGTTTAAGTGTCCTACAATTTGACCGACCTCGAGGCATAAACCTAGCTCCCGAAATCGGTCAAAATTACAGCCTCGTTAATTTCCCCAGTGACCCTTATTCTCTAAAGATTTAAAAAACAACTCTACTTTGTAATAAAATAAAATAAATAATATATGAGGTGGCGGGGCACCACCCCCGCCGCCCCCAAAGTGCATCACATAACAACATATTAAATTTTTAGCCTGACAGGCCATCACCCATGTCAGCCCTCCCGCAACCTTAATAAACAAACATATATTTTAGGGTCGGCGACCATCGCCCCACCGGACCCTCCAAACCTCCAACCCCGCATATATATATATAAACATATGTATTAAAAGGGGCGGGCACGGGCCACTGGTAGTGGACCCCGTCCACACCCCAAAACACCCTCTGCCATTTATTAACGTATCACCACCATATTAAAAAACATTTGATACAGGACCGGTGGGGGTCGAACCTGCCCGGCCCACGTGGCCAACCCCAAGTGGGCAGCCCCAAACTTAAAACAAACATAAACCAAAATATGTGACTAACGTTTAATGCAATACACCAAGTTTAATACGAGGGGTACAGGGGTATGGGGGTGGCCTACCCAATGTGGACCCAATTATATATGCTATTTTTTTTAAAACATATCAGGTGAAAAAATAGGAGGGGTGGGATTTGATCACTCGACCCCTCCTTAACCAATTCACATTTTTAACCATTGAACCCAACTTCTCACATTGGTATTTCCACTGGCGATTTTTATATAAAACCCATAATTTCACCTTTGCTCATATTTTGAGGTAGATGGAGGAACTAGGAGCAGGCACACAAATCAAGACGAATAAATTATTTTTTAATGCAGGAACCATGAATTTTGCAAGAGAGCCAAATTTCCACTTTGTCAAAATTTGACAAATTTTATATGAACTAAACAACTCTCATCGCCACAAACGCAATGGTGCTCCACGTTTATCAATTAGGGTTCTGCATTTTTTGGTCATTTTTCAGAATGCACATGGAACCATGATTGCTGCAAAAACAGGGAGCGAACCATGAGCCTTGAAATTTCCCTAAGGAGTAAAATTTTGCCATGTCAGAATATATTGAGGTTTACACTTGTTCTTCATGGTTTTCCATAAGGATTGTAATGGCGGGACCATATTCGCGATCTGAGTTGCAGATTTCCAATCCACCCATGGAGCAGAATCTTTAGGGAATCCTGGGGGAATCTAAAAGATTCCTTGAACCCAAATTTGTCAACTTCTCAGAATTTGGATTTTGGACAGTCGATTTTGCACTACTCGACACCAATAATATGATCGTGAATTCAGTTTTTCATTCTCTCATTTAATTTTACAGCTATGTTTCTAAGTGCCAGTGTAGATGTCCACATTCACGTGTAAGCAATCGTTTTCATGCGATCGATGCCTTGAGATTGATGATCCGAGCAGCTTCAACAGTTTGACCTCCACTTCTTCAGATGGCCTCTAGTTGTGAGGTATACGATGTGTTCATGTAATTCTCCTTTATGCATTATGTTGCAAAGATACTTGATCAATGTCGATGCAGGATCTTGTTTCTTACATGTTTTCATGATTCCTTGCTTGATGTGATGCGGAGTCATTGATGTCATGTACTTGCTGTCATGATTCGTCATGTTATGTTTTGAGATCCCTTTGTTGTATGTTGCTTAGGATACTCTTGTTGTCATCATGCATGTTTTTTCACTGAGATCCCTTTTATGCAATGTTGGCGGGATGCTCATCATGCATGAGTTTTATGTCATACTGATAGGAGTCTTTTGATTGAGAGTTTCTATAGTGGATCATCTCTTAGAGCCACTCCTGCGGGAGGGCATTTTTCCTTGCATGAGATCGTCATCACCTCTATGTACATCACCACTATTGACAGCAATTAATGCAGCAGCCTACACCATCTTGACACCGAGGCCCGCAGATGTAGTCCCTCCTCGATGAACTTTGTTATCAACGGTTTATGTTTTCATGTGCTGATGATTGTCTTGTTCCTCTTCTTTACAACATGCAAATATATTCATTTATTTTCTTTTAAAAATGCAATTTAACACATCACAAAAGTAAAATGTCTTGGAAGGGACCTTCGTCATACCCGGACCAGGATCAAGTGGTATTAGAGTGGTCTTTGCGTTGATGTGAATTGCAGTGTGAACAATGGAACATGCAATGATAGAGGATGAAAAAGTGATGTATGAGACCATGCTCAACATTTCCAAAATAGTAGAAATTATGTACGAAACTATATAGAAAGAGACAAAGGAAAAGGAGTGATTGTAGCTTCAGTTGCAAGTCACAGAAGAGGCCATGGAAGAATTGAAGGAAAAATAACATAATCTTCAAACAAAGAACGTTGAATTGAAGATGCGCCTAGATGAAGAGAAAGAGAAAAAAAAAAGATTGCTATGATAGCTGCAAGCAAAGGACGAGGCCTTGGAAAAGCTGCATTGTGACCCATGTGAGGTAAAAAGTAGTTATCCATCTTCATGTATGTTTCGTGATGATGATTTCGTTGTTTTTGACAATCATACTACAGGAATTGGCTCCAAACGGTTGAAGAAAATGGGGTATGAAGGAAAAGGCTTGGGCGTTAATAGCCAAGGCATTGTCAATCCCATCAAACTAGAGGAACTACTGTGTCGAATAGGACTTGTGTATGTCAAAAAGGAAGTTGGGGAATGTGCCACAATAGTTAGCAAACCACTAACAACAGATGATGAACAACGCTCATCAGTTCTTTCCAAATTGAAAAAAGAGGTAAAAAATGTTGATTTCCTTTCGGTTTCATCGTCACATAGTATGAATTTTGTTGGATATGTGGAGATCCCAATTACAGGGACAAACATGAGGCTCCTTACAAGGACGAGGCACGAGGAGGAAGAAGAACTTGGTGCTAATAACCAAGGCATAACTCAACCTTTGGAGGTTGTGCACGAAGATCAATTTGCAGGCTTGAGATACACTAAAGGAGAGTGCTCGAAGGTATTAGCATCATCCGAGACATCATTGAAATCATGGAGGAAAGAGAATGATGGCAACGCATCCCCATCATCCCATGGCAATTTCCAATGTAGGGAAAGAGCTTAGGCAAGCTCTTATCGCCATACTTACACCATAGACAACAAGGGAAGGTATAACCACTTTCGATCTTCAAATGTCCATTTAGATTATGGTCATGTTGATAATAATGAACGTAAAACATGGCATCGAAAAACATGCACCTTTTTTGGATTACATAACCATACATTTTCTAAGTGTTGGAAAAGAATGGCAGTACACAAAAGGATGAGGCGTGAAAGACCCTCTCAACAGCCTGAAAAGAAACAGGTTAAGCAGATATGGAGAAAGAAAATCTATTGCAGTCATTGCGATAGAGGTGGCCATCAAACAACCATTTGTTGGAGGCTCCATCCAGAGCAGCACCTTAAAGAAAAAATGTCACTGCATGAACCAGGAAGAGTAGTTGTTTGACAAGCAAAATCGCCACAAGGAGGCGACCCATTCACCATGATAAGTGAAAAATGGTTTCTAGACATGTTGTTTTTTCATGGTCGTGCTTTTGTAAATCATTTGTTGCATTTTGAAATGTAAAAGTGATGATGTGTTTTCCATCACTTGTTCAGCAACAATGATGTCTGGTCGTATTTTGAGTAGTATTTTACACTCTGAAAGTGATGTTATGTTTCCATCACTTGTCAAAAAAATAATGTTTGGCCTTATGATTGTAAATCATGTGTTTCAATGATGATGTGTTTCCCATCACTTGTTGAAGCAACAATGATATGTTGGCCTTATTGTTGTAGTTGGGGTATTGTGTCCATCTTGATGTAAACTTGACCACTGAGTTTGTGTTACAAAATCGTGGCAATTGTGCGACATTTGGGTCATTAGTTGGTCATGTCATTCAAGCATGTAATTTGCAAACAATGTACTGCATGTTGCACAGGTAGCAGTTGTCGGCTCATCGCTGAGGGCTCCGAAGAACAAAGGTGAAGGAGATGGAAGCGAGACTTTTTTAGGATGCTTTTGATATAGGCAGCGCAAAAAGAAAGTTGCAGATTATTTTTCATGCTTTTGGAGGACAAAAAGCTCCTCAGTGGGGAGGATTGATCCAGGTGGCTCCAGAGAGACACACATGACAAAGAGGGCTTATGAATGCTCGAAAATCAATGTGCTCAGAATGACTTTGACCTAGGACCAGAGTGTAGATCTCGTTGTCTTGATCGTGAAGGTGTGAACAGTTCATCAACCTGAGATTGTATGAGGGAGAACAAGCTAGTCAAAGTTTTGGTCAAAGTTGGGTTGTGCGCCAAGTTTAAGTGTCCTACAATTTGACCGACCCCGAGGCATAAACCTAGCTCCCGAAATTAGTCGAAATTTGTAGCCTCGTTAATATTCCCAATGGCCCTTATTTCCTAAAGATTTCAAAAACACCTCTACTTATAATAAATAAATAAATAAATAAATAAATAAATAAATATATATATATATACATATATGAGGTGGCAAGCTACCACCCACAAAGTGCATCACATAACAACATATTAAATTTTTGGGCCGATAGGCCATCACCCCTGTCGATCCTCCCACAACCTTAATCAACAAACAAATATTTTAGGGTTGGCAGCCATCACCCTGCCCAACCCTCCAAACCTCCTAACCCCACATATACATATTAAGATATGTATTAAAAGGGGTGGGCATGGGCCACAGGCGGTGGACCTGGCCCACACCTCGAAACACCCTCTGCCAATTATTAACGTACCACCACCATATTAAACAACATCGAAATTTTTTTATATGAGACCGGCGGGGATCGAACCTGCCCGGTCCATGTGGCCGACCCCCAAGCGAGTGGCCCCAAACTTAAAACAAACGTAAACCAAAACATGCGCCCAACATTTAATGCAATACACGAAGGTTAATACGGGAGGTAGAGGGGTACGGGGGCAAGCCAGTCAATGCGGACCCCCCAATTATATATGTTTCTTTTTCTAAAACATATCAGGTGAAAAAATAGGAGGGGAAGGATTTGATCCCCCGACCCCTCCTCAACCAATTCACATTTTTAACCATTGAACCCAACTGCTCACATTGGTATTTCTGCCGGTGATTTTTATATAAAACCTAGAATTTCACCATTGCACGTAGTTAAAGGAAAATGGAGGAACCATGAGTGGGCACGCAAATCGATGCAAATTAATTATTTTTTAATGCAGGAACCATGAATTTTGCAGGAGAGCCAAATTTCCACTTTGTCAGAATTTGACAAATTTTATGTGGATTCAACACATCTAGTCGCCACGAACACAATGGCGTTGTCCGTTTCTCCATCAGATCTCTACATAGTTTGGTCATTTTTCAGAATGCACGTGGAACCATGATTGCTGCAAAAACAGGAAGCGGAAGCATGAGCCTTAAAATTTCCCCAAGGAGGTAAAATTTTGCCATGTCGGAATATAGTCAAGTTTATACTTATTTTTCATGGTTTTCCGTAGGGATCGTAATGGCGAGATCAGATTTTCCATCTGAGTTTCATATTTCCAGTGCAGCCATGGAGCAAAATCTTTGAGGAATCTTAGGGGAATCTAAAAGATTCCTTGAGCCCCAGATTCTCAACTTCTCAAAATTCGGAATTTGGACAGTCGATTTTGCACTACTCGATGCCACAAATCTAATGGTGAATTCAGATTTTCCCTTCTCTAATTTAATTTTCTAGCCATGTTTCTAAGTGCTAGTGCAGATGTCCACATTCATGTGCGAGTGGTCATTTTCATGCGATCGATGCCTTGAGATCGATGATCTGAGCAGCTTCAGCAGCTTGACATCTTCTTCTTCATATGGCCCCTAGTTGTGAGGTATATGATGTGTTCATGTACTTCTTCTTTATGCATTATGTTGCACGGATCCTTGATTAATGTCGATGCAGGGTCTTGTTTCTTACATGTTTTCATGATTCCTTGCTTGATGTGATGCAGAATCATCACTCTGATGTACTTTATGTCATGACTCGCCATGTTATGTTTTGAGATCCCTTTGTTGTATGTTCCTGGGATAATCTTGTTGTCATCATGCATGTTTTTGCATTGAGATCCATTTTATGCCATGTTGGTGGGATTCTCATCATGCATGAGTTTTAGGTCATACTGATAGGAGTCTTTTGATTGAGAGTTCTGGTAGTAGAACATCTCTTAGAGCCACTCCTGTGTGAGGGCATTTTTCCTTGTATGATATCGACATCACCTTTATGCACATCACCACTATTGAAAACACTTAATGAAGCGGCCTACACCATCTTACCACCAGGGTCTGGAGACATAGTCCCTCTTGGATGAACTTTGTTATCAACGACTTATGTTTCCCTGTGCTAATGATTGTCTTGTTCCTCTTCTTTACAACATGTAGATGTATTCATTTATGTTCTTTTCAATATGCAATTTAACACATCATGGAAGTAAAATGTCTTGGAAGGGTTCTTCGTCACACCCGAAACGGGATCACTATGCCCTTTGAATTCCTTCAAACTAATGTTTCAAACAAATATTATGCAAAATTTTAAAAAAACTACACACCCTTTTTCACTTTGTAGGAGCTCGATGTTGAATCTATGGTATCTCTATAATTTCAAATCTCCAAGGTTTGAAATTGTACTGCGATATCCCTTTCAGTCCTATTTATAACCCCACAAGTCTGATTAAGATTGGATTCTATAGTGAAGAGTTATGCCAAATCTCCCATGAGGACCTCAGTATAGATTGGTTCAATAGATAGAACTTGTACTAAGGGCCAAGTCTCATTGTTTCGACCTTAGGAATTGACTCCAATATAAAGACAACTATGTGTCATCCTCTTTTTGTAACTTACGAAATTTCAATATGATGCTCAGAAAGAAAGTTATGATGATTTTCCATAGGTCACCTGTTTGAGATATAATTCAAGATCTTGCCAAGACCCTAAGTTCCTTGGATCATATATCTGAAAATATAGCGAGACAAGGTTTGAAATTCAAACACGAGGTTCAGAGAGATTTAAGCTCAAATGGTTCTTTTTTTTTCTTCTAAAATGTTGCAGAAAAAAAAAGTTATAACGAAATTTCCACGATGGCCTGTTTGGAGTAGCGAAACCCTCGAATCCAGAACTCTCATACCAAATGTTATGCAACCAACTCACAAAATAGAAGAAAATATAGATCAATGCCTTCAAAATAAATCTCTTCGAGGAGGAAACTTCCTTTACATTACACGAATGAACAATTCTTGGATGATACAAATGACGAAACCTCCTTTCTATGTGTAGGAGTCTAAGGAGTCACATTATAATCAAAGATGACATATCATAATAATATAATGGCACAACAATAACAATAATGGGCTTCTATGGGGCACAATGATAACAATATGGTGACAATAGGGGCACAAAAATAAAAATAAGGGCTACAATGAAAATAGTAATTGGGAATCACTAGTATTATAGGGACCTAACACCCATGGATGCATTGTTGAGGAAACACTATTAAATAGTTCTCTTTATTACCTTCTCCAAAAATTCTAGCTCCCTTCTCCGATCTTCATGGACAACAACTTCCTGCTTGAGTTAATAACTCCCCCATATTATAAACAATATCACCAAATTCTTACCAAAATGTTATAATTTGCAACAATAATGTATGAATAAAATGATTGCTACCTGAGCTAAACTTGCGATTTTTGAATGGTTACACGACATGGAGAAGGTTCCTTGTCAATAACCACTCCAAAATTAACACCTCTACCCATGGAACCTTGCTCTACATTGACTGAGAAATTAAACCTTGGTTCAAGTCTAGGGTATTCCCCTTCTACTAAAATTTAGATTCTTGTGACCTTCGAAGACATAATTTTATCGAAAATCTAGACCACCAGTAAGATACCATAATAACCATCAAATAAGTACAACTAAATTTCATCACCTTAGTAAATGGTCGAATATTGTAGCTTCAAAATAAGGGTTACCAAAAATCGGACCTATCAAATTTAATATATGGAATATTACTTCCCTTTCTTCTCACCAGTCCACCATATTGTTGACATTTTAGTAAAAGGGTAGGGTCCTAACAAGCTTAAGCATTGCTTCCTAAAATCCTACGAACTTCTTCTCTCTTTCAAACATTTGAAAGAAATTGATTTTGGATTGGCCCAATTGAAACATACTGAAAGAACCCAGTTTATTTAGCCTCATTACATCTGGCATTAAGGGAAAACCAAGACAACATCTAGCCTTCTCTTTCAGTCTCCATTAATGCTTTTACCTTTAGTTATGTCTACCCTTCACATAAGGGGAATTATCATTTGAAGCACTTAAATTGCCAACATAATCTCTTTTATTTTCAGAACTTGGGTTACTATCTTTGGGCTCAACCAGTGGCAATTTCTCACCTTCATTTCTGACACTAGAATGCACATCATATAGACCATGGTAATTATTCTCTTATGTGGTCCCTTTAGGTTTATCTGTAGCACTATCATCAACCAGGCCCAGAGCTTCATTGTCCACATTACAAGTTCTTGCTGCTGCTTCCATAATCCTTGGAATCACAACATGGTCCTTTGTATGACATTCTTACTTTTGAGTTTGGTCATTTTTTACATCATCCTTAATGAAAGAGTAGTTTCCTTTAGGACCATTCTTTCCAGAATTTGGAAATCCAACCTACGTGTGCAAAAAAATAGAATAAGATGCCAAATGTGCTTTGCATGAATATGATTTTATCATTCCAGTTCTATAAAGGGATATGGCTTTTGCAATGGTTATTAATGAAATATTGTGATTCCTATCAGCAAGAGTAATTGACTCTGCCTCTTCGACATCTACCAACCCCATCATACTTGTAAAAATAGTTGAAGATCCATCCACAGTTCCAAATTTATATGTCTCTCTTAAATATGTTTATGCATTGATATGTGTTGATCTCAACCTGTTCCTTTTTACATAAGCTTGGTTTTTCATTTCTATACGAACAACACTTGAGTCCATTGATATTTTATGAGGGTCAACCTGATTTATATACACCTACAATTCATGTCCTATTTGACTGCATTCTCCCCCAAAGTTTGAGTATCCCTTTCCACAAGTAGAAAACTACCTCCTGAGTTTGATCCCCTGCCCCAAAAAGACCCAAATCTTCCAAAATCATCTCCAAATTTTCCATTTAGCAAGGCAATTATACCAATCCCGCCTTATTTTCACTATCAAGGCATCATTAAACAAACTCTCAACCTTTGGGATCATCAACACATGTGTGGAACTTTGGAGAGAGAGATAAGCTATAATAACTAGTAAAGAACACTCAAATACATGTAAAAAAGACTAACACATGAAAAAAACAATGATTGTAATCATGGATTTAAGCATTGTAAAAATATGCTTAGCCAATGGATGTGTTGGTTAGAGAAAATTAATACCAATAGAAGAAGTGTCACAAAATGTAAGGGATTTCGACCTTGCACGGGTAAAGAAAAATAATCCATTTTAGAATCAATAAATGTCATAATTATTGAAATAATTTTTTTACCTTGGATGCATTCTAGAGGAAAAACTATTAAATATTTCTCTATATTACCTTCTCCAAAACATCCAGCTCCCTTCTCCGATCTTCACAGAAAACAACTTCCTACCTGAGTTAATAACTCCCCTAGATTAGAAGCAAGATCACCAAATTCTTAACAAAATGTTTGAAGTTCTAAGAATAGTGTAGGAATCAAATGATTGCTACCTAAGCTCAACTTTGTATTTTTCAGTGGCTACATGTTGTGGAGAAGATTCCTTGTCAATAACCACTCGAACATTCATACCTCTTCCCATGGAACCTTGCTCTACATTGATTGAGAAATTGAACCCTAGGTCAAGTCCACAGTGTTTACTTTCTAGTTCACTTTAGATTCCTATGGCCTTGGAAGACATAATTGTATCACCAAACTAGATGACCAGTCAGAGACCATAATAGCCATCAAATAACAATAGCTAAATTTCATCACCTTAATAAATGGTCAAATATTGTAGCTTCAAAATCAGGGTTACCACAAAGAGGACCTATCAAATTTAATATATGTAATATTACTTCCCTTGCATCCCACTAGTCCACCATAATGTTGGAATTTTAGTAAAAGGGGCACTAGAGAAACTTTCCATGTTCAAAGATTGGTCTGGACTCTACTAGACGAATATGATATCTATACAGGTGCACCGACCTTCTAATCCATGCACTATTTAATTTTGTAACTCTATAACCTGTGAAAACATAGAAAGAGAACACCTTAAAGTCGTGAAATGTAGATTTGTTTACATGGGAAATTCAGAAAGAGACGAACATTATATAACATGACAAACCAATTAAGAAAATAAATTAAATAACTTTTCGTGAATAAATCAACATCGGATATTCAAAATAGCATAAGACAAAAGTACCATGATAAGGGCACTATTTTCAAGAAGTGTTCTTTGAATGGTAGGTTTATTTTCATCTAATTTCATATTAAGTTTAACCAACTGAAGGAAGCACTTATGTGAGAAATATTTCAATGAGTAACTTCTACTATTGTTCGCTAACAAAGGGAAACTCATGAGACAAATATTTCATGGGTATCTTTTCTATTCTTAGCTAAGGAGGGAACACCAATCTGAAATCTTTTTAATGTTTGTTGTATGCCATTTTGCACTAGAATATTGCTAAATATGGAGGGTTCTATATTTAAAAAGCATCGTCTTTTTCTATATGGTATTTTTCCTCTTTTTCTAAAGAAATCTTCCTATTTTCATAAAATCATTTTCGATACTCTCAATAAAAAATATTATCGCCATCCCTGAATAAATATTTATATGGATATAAATGAAAAGCATTTATTTTTTGGATACTAATATTTTGGAAAAATCAAGTTATCTATTTTTATAAAAATAATATCATATTTGAAGAAAAAAAATCTTTGGATAGAAAGAAGAGTGAGGAAGCAATTTAATCTATTAGTTCTCAATGTCCTACATATTCCTCAAGCTTTCTCTTATCTTATTTCTACATTGAATTTCTAAGTTGAAGGCCATTGTTAAGCATCCTCATAGGTCAGCAAAGCCTTGAGTAGAAAAGATAAGATAATTTTATTAATATACCACAAATCACCACAAAAGTAGGCAAATAAGATTGAATGATACAAATACTAAGAGCACAATATGGGAGAACAAGTGCATCTCCTCGAAAATGCTGAAAATAATATAAAGAAAGAAAAATATATTGACGCAACCTCATAACACATGTATAAAACCATGACATGGGTACAATGATATAAAATAATTAGTGAGTTTTTCCAAGATTGGAAAAGTGGGAAACTCAAGAGCCAGTCCAAATAGAGAGAGTGATGGAGAGAGATATAAAAAAATTCCAATGGCATATAGGTCACTTGAGTTTGATTGTTGAGGAAAAGTAGAATGAGCTGGGAAGTGGCTCCCTGTCAAAATTCTCCAGAACAATCAAGGGGTCTGTCTATATGATCATGGGGGTGATATATGAGACATGTATACTCTTGGCACCCATGGTCCAAAGAAAGAACTTCTGCATGAATCCATGGCTGCTCCTCTGATAAGCACGAGGTGACCTACTCTAGATCTATCAGGAGTTGAGAAACTTTAACTAAGTCCCTTTTGTTTACTTAGATACACTTGATTTGAAATTTTATCAAAAATATATACTTTGACATATTTTATTAATGGAAGAAAGTTTACCCTATTTACGTATATGTTTGATCATTAATAATTCATTCAAAGAATAATGTTTTGTATGCTTTAATCATACAAAGTCAAGAGTTGGGATCTTTCTATTAGCGGGATTAGATTTTGAATTTCCTTCTGGATCTTTGGCTATTTAATTTTCTCCATCCCCCACTTTGTCTTTGCACTAATCACTCACGCATAGTTGGTAAATCATTTTCACTATTTTCAAGAGTTGATTTGATATATTTGTTTCCATATTTGAAGAATTTGACTGAACATGCCACACTGGGATTAGCATGCACCATCTCCAAATCGAGAAATTTGTTAACAACAAGAGGGACAAAAAATCGAGATGTTCTCAGACCCCCTTGGGACTTATTTCCTTGAGGAAACATTTTGTGTGATAAAAATTTTGGTGCCATTGTTGTAGAGTGAAGCGTTGATCCTTGAGTGTAGTTAGCTCTGGCTGCATGTGGTATATGGCAATATACTCTATGAAAGAGAAGACATATGTATGGATAATATTCTAAGTCTCTTATTGTAACTCCAATTTGATAGATCTCATCACATGGGCCAATCGAAAAATCAAATGGGTTGGCAGTGAGGTATTATCTACTCAACTTCATTAGAATACCAAGGTTTCCTTGTCCGCTCCCTAGTGGAAACTGGTGTTGTGAATCCTATCGTAGGTTTCAAAGTTTGATCATATTTCACATAAGAAACATATTAGGTATTTTGACTGATTTTCTAATTGTTTTGATGTTGAACATGATGTATTGATGAGTCTTTCCATGATGTCCCTGTAGTGTGATGCTAGGAAATGGCATGAGGATGATCCATTAGTTAGTAATTTGTTTTTACGGAATCTCCCAGAAGAATTTTGTGACTTAGAAGATCCCAATGAGGATGATGAAATTTATAATGATTGTTGCACATCTATAATATTTGATGATACTTGAAAATATTCTTCATGAAATGAAGGTTCAGATAATGACGATGTTTGTTTGTATGCTTCCTATAGGGAAGATCATTCTTTCTTTGATTGGAGAGAAAGAATCAGGATTTGGAGAAGAAAAATTATTTTCCCCAGCCAATGCTTCCATGGATTGAACTATAATTTACAATTATGGAGATAGTATACATGCTCATATTGACTAGAGAACAAATAAAATCAAAATCATATCACTTAGTAGTTGTATCTCCTATTTTTTGGAGTGCTTCAAATTGTACATGAGCATCCAAATCCAATTCCACACCAGCAAGAACATATCTGGATACGGTCTTTACCTTATTTGAAAATGTGAATCAATTAAACATGTCTGGTAAAGAGTTTGCAAGGATTAAAAAATATGTGAGGATATGTATCTTTCCGTTGATTGCAATTATGATGAATAGAAATGGTTAGGGCCTACAATACTCGCTTTCCTTAACTGATGTTCTAGATTTCAATCTAAAACCCCTATACCAAGTTAATAAGTTCCTTTGGTTCAGGATTAACATGAATTTTCTCACAACGAGGAGGTGATAACGTGTGTTTACTTGGTTTCTCTAGATTGTTCTCCATTCCTTGAAGCAAGTACATTGATGCTTTCTTAGCTTCTTTCTTTATCTATAGAAATGGCACATTATTGTGAGCATTACTTATGTGATTTCTTTATCTGGAGAGATGGTGCATTATTGTGAGCATAGATTGTTTGATTCAAGAAGAGGACGCACTTGGAGTGAGAGGGAGCCTCATGTATGGTGCAACATGATATGTAGATTTGATAACTGTAGATTCAACAACAATAGACTTAGTGAAGCATAGATGACTCAACAGAGTTAGATGCTTTTCGAGATAGAGAATATTGAATGGATTAGGGAGAATTTCTAGAATTAGGTAGGGTGTTGTTTCCAAGGATAGAAAAAGAATGTGCACATGCATTTACACTTCTTCATTGGGCATGCTATTATAGAAAAGTTTCCCATGCAAGTTGGGTTCACTATCCTAGGTAGGGTTTGGGTTGATAGACTCAAATTAGACACTTTAAGTGGATAGTCGACATGCATTGCAAACCATATTCTATCATATTATATAAAGGAGAGACAAGCGTAAATTATTGAGATATGTCTTAAAAAAACCACCTTTACAAGAGAAGTTGGTAGTTCATTCAGTGTTAAGACACTATTTGATAATACAATTGTTGAGTGAGAAGATTGTACGTGATACAAAGCTATATATTTTCTCTTTCCCATAGGCAAAAGTAAGGAATGCGATAGCTGCCATAAAGTTCTAGTATACTGTCTGAACTTCCATATTGTTGTTTATGTATATATAACCTTTATTTTTCCACCAATTCGATCTAATCTTGAGATATGTAGTGTATACACTCTGGATTTTTCATACAGTGCTTTGGTTAAGCATATATGTTTGTTTTGATAGGTGTTACCTATTCTTTACTTGTTAGTTGTAGGAATTAACTTTTGAGTGGAGAAGTGATTATCATGAGTTGAAATATTTAACAAATAGTCGCTATTACTATTTCCAGATAATGAGGGAAATGTGTTGTCAGAATAATTTTTTTCTACCAAGTTGTGTAATTTCTCTTTCCCATAGATAAAAGCAAGGAATGTGACTATTGCTACATATTTCTAGTTATGCTGTCCCGAATTTCTAGATTGTTGTTTATGTATATCTAAAATTTAGTTTTCCACCAGTTTGATATAATCTTGTGATATGCACTGTCTACACTCTGGAGATTTCGTACAGTGCTTTGGTAACATAGATCTGTTTATTTTGATAGGTGTTTCCTAATGTGGAGTTCTTACTAGTTAGTTGTATAAATTAATTTTCGAGTGAATATTTGATTATCATGTATTGAAATATTCAACAAATAGTTGCTATTGTTATTTATAGTCAGTGGAAAAAATATGTTGATATGGTAGTGGCTTCTCAATTTGATTTTATTTTCAACACCTATTTTTTAGTTTAATCATTTCCTGGATTGTCGGAGTTATGTTGACATAGTAGAGCAAGGGATTTGTATGTACATCAGAGATCAACACAAAAAAGATCTAGGTTTTCTACCATATTTACAATTAGTGAGCATTTTTTCTATGAGTTGCACACTAGAATGCTTTCCCTATCTATTTGTTGAACACATGGAGACATTTCATGGAGGCAATTTCCTCCATGATTGGTTACAATAGAGCTTAGATAATTATGAGTGGTTTCATAAGAATTAACCAATTACAAGGATGGTTACGCTGGATTGGTTAGTGAGGTTTATTTTCATTAAGTCTAGTGTGTTATCTTTGAAATTGTATGTAGGTATAGGTGGTTTGTCGGTTTAGGTTCAAGTTTTAACTCAACTTTCATGTCTCAAGTGAAGGATTTTTAGGGTGCTTCAAATTACAAGTATCATAGTAGAACAATCATCATAATTAAAGTTGTTGGGTAATTATCAAAGGAATCTTACTCCAATATATACATCTTGTACTCATAAATCAATATGATTTCATGAATTAAGTCACCATAAACATCAAAAACTTGCATCTTAGTTGGTCTTGAAGGAATCTTAGAGGCATAGTTTTCTGGTCTTGTGCGGTTTCCTGCAGTTTTAGGGCTTAAGGATGCCTTTGATGTCTACTATTATAATTTCAAATTTTAATTGAAGTTCATAGTCCCAGTTCAAGTTCATTCTTTGCATGAACTTCAATCGTTGCAGAATATGGACATATGGATTTTCAACATTCCATAAGGGAACGCTGTCTCCAAATTAAAGATGCCATTAACACTCACACCTGCACCTCATATCAATAGCACATGTTAACCCTTCTAATAAATTTTCCAACATTCCAGAAGATCGTATCACCTTAGAGAAGGGTATTTTTCATGAGGGAATCATTGGAAACATGTAGAGGAACATCAACCCTCTTATATGCTACTTTGTAGAGATAAATCAGAGTGTTTTAGTGTCAGTGTGAGACATATAAACTATCTTTTAAAAGATATCAACATTGGAATTTCTCTATATGACGTTGTTTATTCTATACGGCAAGTCTTGGATGCATTCATATGATGGAGTTACCAATGGGAATTTCTTGGTAGTTACACTTCAAGCAAGGTCAGATATGCCTGTATGATGGGGATCAACATGAAATGTGGGATACCACGTGGAAAAATGAAGAAAATCTAGGTTTCGTAGGTGATTGGGAAGTGTAGTGGAATGCTCAAAAAGCACAATTAGTTGAGACCATGATTAGGCTGAGGCATCAACAAGATTCCCTATAATTATTAACAGATTTACTTCAAATTTACTTTTGAGAGACTGTTAGGAAGTTTTTCATTAGTTTTATGAGTTTTAATTCATTATATATTGAAGAGTTTTGAATGTGCATAGCCTTAGAGTTAAATTGGTTTATAAGTTTGGATGTGTATAACTTTAAAGCGGAAACTAGTTTTTGTTTCAAAGGATTGGTTTTTTATTTTGAAAGTTTCCATTGTCATAAATTTTGTAATAATTTTTTATATTTTATTTTTAACTATACATTTTTAACATTTTAATTTATTTTTATGTAAATTTCAAAATATATTATATTAACATTTTTGTTGTTAATTCAATATATATATATATAGGTGACATGTGGAAAAATAGCATAAATGAAGAAAAATATCATATATTTTGGAATCTCTTGTCTTTCAAACTTGTTTTAAAATAAAAAACAATAAACCTTAAAATATTAGAACATAACATGTTTTCATAAACCATAGCAACTACATGGATAGTGGATAACCTCTACATGAGACTATTTTTATTTACAAAATATCCATATTCGGAATACTCACAAGTAACTCAAGGATATAGCTGCAACTCTAACTCAATCTTCCACCCTTGCTTTCAATCTTTTCTATAAATCCTTACTTTCAATGCCCATTCACATGTTGCTATTGTGCCTCAATATTCAACCTTTGCTTTCAATCTTTTCTATAAATCTTTACTTTCAATGCTCATTCACATGTCGCTATTGTTCTTCAATTTATGCCTTACGACGTTTCCTTTGCAACATTTGGTGCAAATGCTAATATAACTTATTGGGCTATCCCTATAGTATATTTATTAATTATGTATTTTGAGTTTAGGGCTTGGGCTCTCCATGTGAAAACAATTTGGATTCTAGTGACTATACTTTTTGAATGGTTGTCTTGTTAATTTGTTCAGGGGTAACTTTTATTTTTATTATGACTTAGGCTAGCAATACTTATTTCCTCAAAATTCAGATTCCATGGAAATATTATTTATCTTTTAGGGTTTCCTTCCTATATTACATATATTTGTGGAAAGCCTATACTTTATAAATATACATATTTTTAATGCCTTATACTTATACTTAGGGTTTCAAAGAAACCCTTCCTCTTCTCATGTCAATGCAACGAGCGTATCTTTTCTTTTTATGACTAAAAAGGGTGTTATACCCGACATCAGTCTTCTTGCATGATTTTATGGCCCATAGTACCCAATTTTTGAAATAATTTTAGTTCGTTTCATTGTTTTTCTCTGTTTCCCTTTTTGTATTAAGAACTGATAATATTCCTAGGGTCATACTTCTTTGTGTGTTATACGCCCTCGCTTCCTGTTGTAAACATGAATTCTACTACTGCACTGTTGTTTCTCGCTTCCAATCAGAGTATAAACTGTTGTCGTTTACCTTTTTTTTCTTGAATTTATAACCATCCATTCAGTTTAATACCCGTCACAAAACTTATTCACTATGTATATGTAGGGTTATGAACTCTCTCGAGCTTGTTTCTCTTAGTTCTATTTAATATAATGGTTACTAGCCCTTTAAAAAACTATAGTTTTGGTTTACTTAAATTTAATTCTTTATCAAAATACCTAACAATATACTAAAAAATCTCGTCTCGGTTGTTATTTAATTAATTTTTTTTTATGCATTTTGTAAAAGTTCCTTTTTGTGCGGAGATATAACAAGAATGAATATTTCAAAATATGTGCTTATTTTCCATCATGTACAAGGTTGTTTATGTGGATATAGATTTCCATGTTGATGCCCAATTTTTCATGTTAATTATTTTATTATTTAATAAGAAATTCTAGAGCGGACTGACTTCAAAACTTCCTCGTTCTATTCCAGACTTCCTATGCAGAACTCATGATTATTTTCTGGATTGTCGGTTTGGCCTAGAATATAACTTAGTTCTTAATTATTGGTTTATCCTTAGAATGTAAATCCATTCATACGGGTTTCTTTTCCATGAACAGTAATAAAACTTTACAGTTTGCACATGTTCAGCACAACTCACTTTTTAAGAAAAAATATGTAACACAATACATCATAACCAAATTCACAACTAGAAGAAAATTAATACACAACAAAGAGCAAGCCAATAATATATTACACATGAATAATATTTATAGATTTTTTAATTGTATAGACTACCCACAAATTTATTGAGAAAAGAGTGCTCCTCCCAACTAATGAATACAATATCCCCTACTGGAACGGAGTCAGTTTAAACTCATGACAATTATTTGATCAGTTATTATAACATGTCCAACCATAGACATTCCCTGACCCCACCATGTCGAGTCATAGACATTCCCTGACCCCACCATGTCGAGTCTCAAGGTTAAACTGCGTACACATGCCTCATTTGGATTCCACTAGCCAACCAACTCAAAAACCTTTTATTGACAACTTCCAACCTACCTTCAATAACTTCAAGGTTCACAAGATTACAAATGCTTTCTCCTCACTTAGACATCCTCCTACAAGGTACCAAGTCTTCAAGGTTTCCTCAAGTTTTCTTCCCTCTCACCGTGTTTCCTTCCTTGTCCCAACAAAGATTATTTCTCTAGGGAGAGGAATAACTATCTTAACTGTCTGTTAAATAATACTCTCTTTTAGAACATTTTCCCAAAATTTTATGATTGTTTATAGATTTTATTATTAGAAAAATAAATTCAATTAAGTAAAATAACATTTATGTTTTACCATCCAATTAGGCTTGTACTTAGCCTACAGTTTTTACCAAGTCATTTGTGGTCAAACAAAACATTTACCACTTTGTTGATGGGTGTTACATGGAATCTGATAGATTTTTAATTAAATCAAGAAAATAAGTTATATGGATAAGATTATACAAATTGAAATTTTAAGATAGAGATTTTGTTGTTCAGATACAATGCAGAGAATTTGTCATCACATAGTTGAAGATAAGGTAGCTACTCTTACAACTTTGTGAGGAAAGAGAAACGAATATAGAAAGTTTATTTTAGAATGGTTATGAAATATAATATCATTCCTCATATATGAAATGGAAGACAACTAGTATGAGGGAAATGTGTGATTTCATATATTGACATGTACTCCTATAAAAAATAAAATATTCTAAATAAAATAATGTTTGTTGTAGTAAATACATAAATGATTATACATATATGTTCAGCTTTATTAAAATCATGATAAAGCATTAGTAATATTGCTCTTCGTTAATATTACAATCCAATAAGAAATAGATGTGGTAAAAATATTTCACTTTCACTTTTAGATTTATCTAAGATATTTTGATGTATATATTAAATCATACAAGTTTATATCAATTTTATAGAAATAAAGTAATTAAAAGTAAAAAGCTAAAACAAAAATGATTGATAACATAACTAGAATTAAATATTGAAAATATAAATTGGTAATATTGGTGACACATTATGAAGTAGTGATATCTTTATTACATGGATACATGTACCCATAACTATCATGGAATAGGGTTCTAAAATTAAAATTTAACTATGAATCGTTAATAAATATATGGAGGGGATTTAATATTTGCACAATATATTTAATAGTAGTTAACAGAGAGGTTTGATACTTATCTAAAAAGTAGTTAGCCACTTTTTTCTTTTCAGTTTAATTAAAAAAATTCTATATAATTGAATTAAAATACCACATATGAAAATATAATTTCACTATGAAATGAGTTATATTTTTCTTTGGCAGGTGGCATTGTCTTATGATATTATTATGATATTGCAAATTAAGAATATCGATGGTAATGTGAGAGTGAAATCGTAGCCACTACTAGGAATTAAATCATAACGCAACTCACATTATTAAGATTAGTGTAGTCATATAGCTTAAATGGTTGGTAAATATCAATAAACATTAATCCACAATGAGCATAAAAACACTCACTTCATTATAGATCTCACATTGCTAAAATAAAAATAAAAATAAAAAAACAAAATTTTAACTTTTTTTAAAAATAATATTACTATTATTAGTTATTAAAAAATTTATATATAACTTAAACATGTCTGCATTCAAAAAAATATGGAATAAGATATTTAACTATAATGATTTACCTCATAATTAAGTAAATTCAATTCACATGACATTTTTCTCAATTAACAAATTTAATTAAAAGGGAAAAAAAAACATAACTACACGAAAAATAATCTCAACATTTGATTTGAGTTACTATGAAAATTATATAATATTTCGTGGATGTTATATCCCTATCATCTACTAGAAAATTATTTATAATTAAATTAAAACCATAATAGCTTGGTTTCAAAATAAAGCCACATAACTGAAAAAACCCCCCTTGCAACCCCCCTTGCAACCTCAAGCTCCAGGCGACGCCCTAACCACGCCACTTATGATGCGCCATACCTGCTTGAATATTGCAGTTGTCTTGTCCCATTACACCACCTCCAACAATCTATCCAAGTCATCCCAAATGGCCAAGATGCCCTTCTTTAGGGATTGGGAGTGAGAGCTCCGTGGAAATGGACGCATGATGAAAACATAGGAGGAAACCCCTAGGACAAGACCCATTGCACACCACACACCCTTCCCCCAAACTGAAAGCCAATGAGGGCTTGACGCCAACCCCAAATTAACCAACAGGGACCACATATTTGAAACTAACTGTCACAACACACAAGCATGGAAGGAGAAGACCTCGACCATAATTGAATTCCACACTAGCCAGACCAAAAACTCTACCTCTCCACTGACAAGGAAAACACCAGAAAGAAGAGACACGAGCAAACTAACTACACCTCAGGACCCAAAATCTTGAGAGCCTGACCAAAGTTAAATTAAATTCAGATCCAACAACACCAAACCCCCCATAGACCTATGAAAACTAATCATATTCACCCAAATGAGAAAATAACCAACCAAGCATCTGACCAAATTTGAAACAGACCTAGCTAAAACCACGCTACCACTTTCACAAATTGAAACACAATCCAAGACTAAGGAGAGGGAACCCAAAAAATAAAGAAACAAAAAGAGAAAGGATAGTACCAAAGAGAGGAGAATGACCAGAACTTTGAACATGAGTGAAGGATTCAGGAACCACACCAACCCCATAAGAAGCTTAGACAAGAATCTACAATGAACCACTAAATGGAACCCAAGATCATCCACCCTACCTTGAAAAAATATAGTCACCCACAGACGGGAATTAAAAAATGGGTGTCGATAGAAAAACATGTATCTTTTCAATACCGAACACAGTGGAGGGAGCGGTGGCTTCAAAATCTCCACCACTCCAAGAATACCAGAGGAGTGAAGAACCCAACCAAACTACCACAGTTGACACCAAATTCGAGAAAACTCCACTTAAAAATCCCAATATAAAGTATACCAGCCCCAGCAGGAGCCATTAAGCACCTTACCTTACCAATAAAACTTAGAGCGAAGGGTGAATGAAGTCTCACATGCCACACAGATCTTTTCACCTTACGTCTTGCATAGAGAGAGGTCAGATGCATTTTTCTCTGCCCCATCTTCCTTATCTGACCTTTCATTGCCTATGTTTCAAGCATATGTCAAAGATTGACACCCTCATCGAGGAACCCTCCTCATTAAGTACTATCTGCCAGAACTCATCAAGATAAGGGGACCGAGACATGAAAGGCCAATCATGGATCATTTCATGGCTTTGATTTTCACTTCCCCCATTGGCAAGCTTATCGATTGCTTGATATCCCTTTCTTTTCACATGTTTCATGACTATGTAATGAAAGGATGATAATCAAGACTGGATTTTCTCAGAGATGAGCTCCAACCTCCAACCGTGACCACCTTTTGTAGGGGAGACCCATTGATAAGTTTCTATAGAATAGAGACAACTATATGAAAATCTTTAGAGATGTGTAACTTTGTCAATCCCATCTCAGCAGCAATTTGGAGCCACTTCTCTAGTGCTATAATTTTAGATACATTGTTGGTGGTAATTATCGCATGATGCGGAGGAAACTTTCACCACCTTCCCCATGTCATTTGTTGGGATATTCCAACACATAGGAAATAATTAAGTACAACTTGGTCTAGTGTATAGTTAGGTAAAGTGTGTTTCTTTAGTATGCACCTTTTGTAACTTACAATCTGACAGTTACGATATGTTGTAGACATGAAATGATCTTAGGGTTTATTCTCTCCTCAGTATTAACAACCCTGGATCTGTGGATTAACAATCGATTGGTCCATCGTCTATATTTAAAGAGCATGGAGGGTCATTTGTTAGGTGACCATTCATGAGAGAAGATTATGTAAATTTTCTTTCTTTTACATTAATAAATTACCTCAAGTGGTCGCGTTGGCTCTAGCTGTGGACTGTTTCACTCTTTGAGGGTTTTAACCATGTCAAGAATATTGGTTTACTGATATATGATCTGTTTCTTAGCGGTTTCCTTTGGTGTTCCATCTAAGGAACTTACCCTGCAAATTCCTACATAGTATTAGAGTTATTCGATGGTTACATCTGTTGTTGATCCAAATCCAAAGCTGGTACAACTACATCCGACTGTCGTTTCCTAGATCTACTATTTCTTACTAATTTCAGGCCGATAGGACTTCTCAATTGTGTTAGGAGCATCTGATCTATTGAGGAATCCTTTTTGGTTCATGCGAAAAGGTTTCTAGTAGCCCTAGCTATGTCATTTTTAAGATTTGGAGGTATATAGTCTTTATTTGCAGTTATAATTATTTATCTCTTTGTTTGTTTCAGCATACAATCATGTTTAATTTTTTTTATTTACGGCATCTATACATTTCATTCCTGTGTATTCTCTTTGCCCCATGACTTTGTGTGATCTAGAAAAACTACAAATAGAAAGAAAGGATTTTCCTTGTGCGTATGCTCTTTTATAAGAAAATATAACTTTAAGTCGTAAAGTTTAGATTATTTGTTTCTTGTTCATTTTGGGTTGTGTGTTTTTTGGTTTTGTAGGAAAAAAAGGCTTTTCCAAGTAAGCATACACTCCAAAGCTTTAGTGAGCCAAAAAAAAAAAAAAAAACCTTCCTCCTTTCCAAAAATTACTAACCTTTTAAACTAGCTCACTTGGTCCAAAATTACTTTATGATAATAGAGACCTTGGGTTCAAGTCTTTCTTTTTGTTGAGTTATTTTTTGAAAAAGAACATGTAAATTATGTTTTAAAGTTACTTTAGGCAAAATTTTTCTCACCCATTATAAAAAGTGAGTCACTTATAATTCTAAAGTTGCTTTATCTTTTATTTAAGTTAGAATTTAGTGGATAGTTCATAAAATACCATTGTAAAAGTGACTTTCACTTATTTATAAAAGTGGCTCATGTAAAGTAATATTTTTTTGTAAGTGAGCTAATCAGATTAAGTTCGGAAAGTGTTTTTTTAATAAAATAGTATAATTCACTTCCCAACATTCATTTAGTTCGTCGGCATCGTCAACAATGTTTCTTCAAAAAGCCATAACTTTTTTATCCGAAAGCCTTTTTTAGAGCCATTGTTTTTTAATCGGCTTATTTTTTTGATATATTTACATTAGAACACTTAGTTTCAGCATCTACACCTTCAATTTCTTTTAAAATGGAAAACCCATGCCTAGTTATTCTCGATAGCACCAACTACTTCCAATGGCTATCCTACATTGTGGATTTACTTAAAAATAAAGGTCTTTATAGAATAGCCTCAGGCTAAGAGTCTAAACCTAGAGATGAAGATAATCAAGCCAAATGAGAAAATAAGCAATATCAAGCATGTGGGCTGATAGGGATGTCTATTTCTCTAGACCTTAGATTTCATATCGTAGAAATTGATACCCCCAATGAAGCAATGAAATAACTCAATAAAGATATTGAAATTAAAAATGAAATTGGAGCCCATTAACTTGAAAATGAGTTGCTTATGTTCGACCCCATTGACTTTTCTTCCATTAAAGCTTTTTTGTCCAAGTTCAAGACCCTTAGACTTCTCTTGGAAAGTGTTAGGTTAAGAAAGAATATGGTAGCATTATCTATTCCATTCTTACTAAGTTAGGACTATCCTACTCTGTGTTTATTTTCACCTTCCATTATACCAGATAATCCTTTATTTCTCAAGGACAAGACTACAAGTCCCCCTCTTTTGATGCGTTTTATGATTATTTAATAAGAGAACAAGAAAAAATCTTACATCTTAGTCTTCTTAATACTGGAAACTCTTCTAAGAAATCCTTAGTAGCCCAATAACAACCAAGTTCAAAGAATCGTAAGAAACAACATCCAAAAATGAATAGTCCTAAACCAAACAAGGGTACTAAGCAATTTTGGTCTCACAATGAAAAATCAACTCAACAAAATGATAAGGAAACTAACAACAAAGGGAAGAATACTGATATACATTGCAACTTTTGTAATCATGATGGTCACTTATAATCCAAATTATTTAATAAGATGGAAGCCTTGGAAGCAATAATGAAGAAGCATAACATCCATTTGGAGCACTCTTCATCTTCAGGAATAACACTTTTTTCATGTGGTTGTCAAGCATCTTGGTCTGGTTATGCACTAAATGTATCTTCTTCTTCTCATTCGCATGAGTGGTTCATTGATTCCAGAGATTCTTATAACATGGCCAAAAACAAAGGCATGTTTTCTTCTCTAAATGATTCTAACACCAAAAATATAAATGTTGGTGATGATCGATATTTAAATGTTGTAGGGACTAAAATTATTCATCTAGATAATGGTCAATTTAATGATGTATTATGTGTTCCTACCTTATCCGGCAACCTTTTATCTGTATATCAAATAACTCATTTAGGTGAAATTAAAACCATTGAATTTTCACCTCATGACGTTGTAATTAAGGACCTGAGATATCCTAGATAGAGTTTAGCTGCTCGCATTGTTGATGATTCTACAAGGTTGTATAAGCTTAAGAACTTTGGGTCATCAACTCTTCTTTGGTATTTGTTGTTCATAATGATGAAGCAAGAAAACTTTGGCGTGAGTAGTTTGGTCACTTAAACTATCGCTCCATTCAAAATCTATTTAAAGAAAATATTGGGATAGGTATTCCTATGGTAACTTTCAAAGATGGTGTTTGTTCTAGCTATGTACTCAGAAAACATCGTCGGGATAGTCTTAGAAAACGTGCCTCTTAATACACCTCAACCCCTTTACAACTTGTGCATAGTGATTTATTTGGTCCACTTATAGTTGTTTCATTCTCTACCTACAAGTATTTCTTAACTTTCATTAATGATTTCTCCATACACACTTGGGTATACTTTTTAAAACTCAAGAGTAAACTATTTAATATGTTCTTGGCCTTTAATACCTTTGTTGAGAAACCATATAAACATCAAATTCTTAAGCTAGGATATGATAATGGTGGAAAATATGTTAACAACAAATTGATCAACTTTTGCATTATGCATGGAATTCAATTGCAACATATTGTTCCATATACTCCACAGCAAAATGGTGTGGCTGAAAGGAAGAATCACACCTAAAGTAAATGGCTAATTGTATGCTTCAACCTAAAGGCCTTAGTCTTAATTTTTGGTAGGAAGAAATTAACTATTAAAATTACATAGTAAATCGCACTCCTACTAACGTTTTAGAGAACATCACTCCAAAAGAAGCATGGAGCTCAATTAAACCAGATGTCAGTCACTTTCGTGTTTTCGAAAGTGAAGCATGGGCCCATATTCTAGATGAGAAACATAAAGGCTTAGAACCTAAGAGTAAAAATTTTCTTTTTGTTGGATATTATGAATATGTGAGAGTGTATAGACTTCTTGAACCTAAATCCAAAAAAAAATCATTAGAAGAGATGTAAAGTTTGTTGAAAATATATTCGGCTACGAGCCTAGTTCACCTGATGTGTCAACTCTCTATATCCCTTATACTTCTAAAAATATTTCTTCTTCAAATGATGACAGGGAGGATGACAACCATCCCGCACCTTCTCGGGATGCAACAGGTGCTCTCGCAGGTGATCTTGCAAATCAACGACGTACACATTCTCAGTTCGATAGAGCCTCTTCTTTATTAGCTCAATGTTTAGCGAATTCTGATCCTCACACCTTTGCAGAACCTTCAAGGGAACCATATTGGGACACATCTACGAATGAAGAATATCATTCATTATTGTTATATTATACATGGGACCTTGTTCCTTATCCAAAGGGACAAAAACTTGCTAGATGCAAATGGGTTTAAAAAACCAATTTTAGACGAAATGGAAAAGTTGATAAACATAAAGCTCATTTTGTTTCTAATGTTTTTTCACAAGTTGAAGGAATTGACTATACTGAAACCTTCTCCCCTGTTTCCAAAATGAACTCTATCCACCTTATTCTTTCCCTTGCCGCCTCTTTCAAATTGGAAGTCCATCAAATGGGTGTTAAATTTGCCTTCTTGCATGAGGACTTCCATGAAGAAATATATAAGGAACAACCTCTTGGATTTATACAAGTAGACTTTAGCCTTGTATATTAGCTTAATAAATCCCTTTATGGTCTCGAGCAAGCCCCTCGAGCTTGGTATGCCAAAATGGATAGCTTTCTTTTAGATAATGTCTTTGCTAGGTGTCATTTTGACAACACTTTCTACACGAAGAAAGTCGGTACATCTCTTATCATTCTTTTTCTCTATGTTGATGATCTTATCCTTACTCATAGTAATCCCAAACTTATAAACCATGTGAAATATAGCCTTAAAAGCAGTTCGAAATGAGAGCCTTAAAACACTTGCATTATTTTCTTCGTCTTTAAGTCTTACAATCCAAAGAAGGTATTTCCCTTGCCCAATCCAAGTATGCATGTGATCTTCTACGCCAATTTCACATGGAAGACTGTAAGCCAACCCCTTCTCCCTTTTAGTCTAGAGCTAAACTTTCAGTCACTTGTACTTCCCCTGAAGTTGATGCTACCTTATACTATTAACTTGTTGGAAAACCTTTTTATCTGACCCATACTCGTCCTAACCTTTCCTTTGTTGTTGGCCTTGTTTCTTAGTTTATGCAAAACCCACTTAAAAGTCACTAGAAACTAGCTAAAAGAATTCTTTGTTATGTTCGAGGTACAGTTTAGTTTGGGATTCATTACAGTGAAGAAAAATATACTCTATTGGTTGGTTTGACTCATTTTGATTTGGTTGGTGACCCCTGATGACCTGAATTCTACTGCAGATTATGTCTTCACTCTTGGTTCTAGACCTATTAGATGGGCTTGAAAGAAACAAAGTTCCATTTCTATTTCTTTAGTAGAAGCATAGTATCATGGTGTCGTTGAAGCTAGTAAGGAAGCCCTATGGCTTTGTCAGATCCTGCTAGAGTTTGGTTTTCAACAGCAACATCCGACTACACTATGGTGTGATAATCAAAGTGCCATTGAACTATGCAAAGATCCAGTCCAACATGAGTGCAAAAAACAAATTGAACTACATATTCACTTCATCAGAAAGGTCATTCATGACCATGTTCTTGAAGTGCAATATTGTTCAACCAGTGATCAAGTTGCAGACAACTTTACAAAGGCTCTCACGGAGGCAAACTTTACTAAACTTAGATTGATTATTGGAGTTTAGTATGTTGTCACCAAGGGGGAATAGGTTCTAATCCCTGCTTCCTTCTCCTATTGTGTCATCTTTGTACATCCTTTAATCCTATCCCAAGTTGTTCTTAAGGGGGGGTGTTATGATATTCCGACACATAGGAAATAATTAAGTATAACTTGGTCTAGTGTATAGTTAGGTAAAGTGTGTTTCTTTAGTATGTACTTTTTGTGACTTGCAATCCCACTATCATGATATGTTTTAGACATGAGGTGATCTGATGCTTGATTCTCTCCACGTTATTACCGACACTTGATTTGTGGCTTAACACCCAATTGGTCCATGATCTCTATTTAAATAGCATGGATGTTCATTTTTTAGGTGACCGTTCATGAGAGAAGCTTATGTAAATTTTATTTCTTCTACATTATTAAATTTCCTAAAGTGACCGCATTGGCTTAGGCCATCGATTGTTTCCCTCTTTAAGGGTTTTATCAATGTTAGGAATATTGGTGTACTGATCTATGCTCTGTTTGTGAGCGGTGTCCTTTGGTCTTCTATCTAAGGAGCTTACCCTATAAATTCCTACATCATTATGTATCATACCAGCTAAACTCGTAGGGCACAGATTTCCTTTAAACGCTTCATCAAATTTTAGCTTGAAGAAGCTTGGTGGAGGCAGGAGAAAAGTATTGATTGAGCTTCCCCTCATGGAAAGTGGATGAGTGGACCCAGAGGAAATTAAATACGGGCTGAGATCCAAATCCCTAAGGATACTGATCTCCTAATCCTTAGCCTTCCAATCCTTCTTGGACCAGCTATAAGCTAGGATAGACTCTTAGATGTTGTGCCTTGTTACTTCCCACACGTGGTCGGTCCGAATGACCTCTGATTAAAACACTGCCTGATTTATGGCTTTCAAGAGATTCCAAAGGAAAAAACCTTGAGAGAGGCACCATGCTTTGTTAACTATGGGGTTCTTGAAGAGATTCCAATGCCATAATTCCAACGATTCTCTCAAACTATTCTGAGACTAATCTAATAACTTGAATAAAGATAATTATTGTTTCCAAAGATTTGTTGCCATAGATAAAAAATTTAGGAGGTGATCCATTATTTCCTCTTTGCTAGCACAAAGTGGACAATTGGAGGGACCAAAAAAAGTCTATTTTTTTTTTAGCTTATCCTAAATTAAACATTTTTCATGACCAATGAGCTAGAGGAAGAAGGATACTTTTAGCAAGAGCCCTCAATACAAAATCCTTTTCCAAAGAGAATCTTGTGTTGGATTTGTTGAAGTGGAGAGAATGGTATACGCTTCCTTGAGATAGTACATACCCCTAGGAAGATGGTCCCATCTAATTTTATCAATATTACCACAATTTAGTATAATGCATTGTTGGGGAATCGAGGACAATAGTTCTCAGGCTAGGGGGGTCATGATCCATCCAATGCACTTGAGACATCTACAATCCATTTTGTTGACCTATTACTATCTTCCCAAAAATATCTAATGCACCTTGCTCGTAATTGAGAGATGAATATATGAATTTCCTTGAGGTTTTACTCTTTAGTTAGCTTGGGGTATTACATCTAGGTCTTCTCCCAAAAAAAATTATGATGACCATTGCTAACTTCCCAAAAACCATGGTCTTGGATTATGCACTATTTTCTTTTGCCAAAGTCCAGATAGAGGAATCAGCTAACAAATGTTGATGATCAGACCGAGGGTCAAGGTTAATTGTCCAACCATATTTGAAAGACCAAACGATCTTCCATAATTCTTGACCACCCTGCAGCCACCTCCAGCATATCTTGGCACTAAGGACTTATCATAGAATATTTGGATCTTTCATACCAAGGTCGTCATGAGTCTTACGCCTGCATAACTTTTCTCAGGCCACCAGAGGGCGCTTCCTACCGATCTGTGCACCTGACCAAAGGAATTTCCAGAATTTGGAAATTATGTCCCTCTAAGTACTTCATGGGGCTGGAAGGTATGAAAGGTAATAGACGGGGAAGGCTTGTAGAACGGTCTTCAAGAGGATTAATCTTTGAGTCGAGATCAGAACCCTAAAAGACCAACTAGAGAGCTTCTGGTCAATGTGATTCAAAATATCTTTCCAACAAGTCACTTTTAGGGAGTTGGAGACAAAGGGATTCTGAGATAAATGTCAACCTTTTATTTGTGAGTAATATTAAGAATATTTTAGAAATCCCTACCATCCACCTAATAATTATTGATAATTAAATTTAAATTCTAAAAAACCTATTCCAAAATAGGGCAAGTCCATATAATTTGGTAGACAATAGAGATTTAAATGAAATTCTATAATATTTTTAGTGGTAGTTATATATTAAATGTTGAGATCTCTCTTGTAATTAAATAGTCCATTTTTGCTCTTACTGAATTTTGAGGCATGTGATATTAGTAAGTCATGATATTGATCCATCATATTTTTTCTTGTAGGTTTAATCCAAAAGGAATTAAACCTTTATTCTCATAATTTATATAATATTTCATAACACAACAATCACAATAATTTACAATATAGCTCCGGTGTAAAAATTCATTATATTATAATAAAGCATATTTAAAATTATAATTTTATAATAAAATGGAAATCAAATTTTTCATTTATTAAAAAAATTTTATAAATTTTAATTTAATAATTAATAATCTAAAAAAATTTATAATTATTTAATTTTATTGTGAGATGATGATTAGATGATAGTGGTTAACGTCCACTGAAACCAAATTGGTCTATCGGACCTATAATTTTCTTAGTTTTTAATTGTCTGGCTCCTTGTCTTTCCTGGCAAGATTGGTGTTGTGGCTTTCCTTTTTTTCTCTGTGGTCTTCCAACTTCCTTTATCTTGCATCTCCTTCATCTCTTCTGGTTCTTTAGACATTGGTGTCTTAGCTTCCCGATCTATTGTGTTCGTGCTTTTGAAGATAGTCAGAGAATAAGTTTGGTCTAAGAGATTTGTTTTGTTGTTAAATGAAGATTTATTTTGTGCGGTATTCAGATCCTCATAACTGTTGATGCTTGAGGGGTTGTCAGGTTCCCTTTTTTGTTGTTGGTCGGGGCTTTCTGCTTGCTTGTCTTGAGAGTTGTTTCTTTCTTGCCCAATTCCTTGTGATTCAGAGTTTTCTTTAGAGTATTCTTCTTTGATGACAGTGTAGTGCTTTTTTTGTGCTCCTTCCCACCATGTAGATCCGTGGTGGTTTTTTCTAGCTGAATTTTTCTTAGAGGCTTTTGAGCAATTTTTGGCTAGATGACATATCTCAAACCAGGATCGACATCGGAATAAGACACTTTCATAATCGAGTTTCTGATTCTACACATAGTCTTTACTTGTAAAATGTCTATTTAATGTATTGCCGCTATACTATATATTACATTTTCCAAATTTTAATCCTAAATACGACTTGGCAAACTTAAGTGTAAGAAGACACTTTCATAATCGAGTTTCTAGTTCCACACATAGTCTTTACTTGTAAAATGTCTATTTAATATACTGCTGCTATACTATATATTACATTTTCCAAATTTTAATCCTAAACTTTATGAAATCTGTGAAATCTCTACATTAATATTTGTCTTTCATCAACCTTCAATACTAAACTTTAAGATGATAATGAAATTTGCAGATCATTATTTGTGTTTAATCATTATGTGGTGACACGTATGCTCAAAACAGAAAAAGGCTAACAGTGATTTACGGGAATGGAAGTAAGAAAACCTTCGCATCTAGACGTTATTTCCCGAAACTAAACTTGATTATTTGCAATATTAAATTATATTAAATCAAGTTGGTTCCCTCCGCTTCATTTGCCAATGATTCGCCTTTATTTCTTCTTTTCGAACTGCCCATTGCTCTGGCCCAGCGGAACGTGTGACTAACATTCTCCGGTAGTAATTTTATGTTCAAACGATGCTGAAAGCTTTATCGCTACCATTCGTTTTTATCTGTTTAAGTATGCATCCCACTTTCACTATGTATCTCACTGCCAGGAAATGACAGAGAGTACCCACAATACAGTCCACGGTACCATAACAAGATCGTTCATTATTAGTCATAGCGATGGGTAATATGATAAAGTTAATCAGAGTGCAGTATACTTTGATATACAGGACAACAGATACAACAACAGCTCACGCAGGCAACCATGTTAAAAAACGCACTTAATAATGCCCCACCAGAAATGCTATCATAGCCCTTTAATTATAAGTTCTCCCATGTCTATCTAACAAAAACATACTTATCAGAGTTCTGAAATGGTTTTTCTAATTGATTCAACCTGCATGCTTTATATTTGAGCATGAGAGCCCTCTCAATTCCATCGACTATGCGGCCGTGCTGGGTTTATTATTAGTCTTGGTAGAGGCCATGAATGGTATACCATAAAGCTACCCCTAGGAGGAGCAGTCAGTTTTTTACAACATCTTTACATAGTAATGTTAATTGACTCAGCTTCTTGCGATAGAAGCGCTGGAGTATCTGAACTATTGTATATGAACAGCAAGCCCGTGGCAACCCAAATGGCAACGGATTGAATACCATAAAGTTGTCGCGCATAAGACAAGCGCTGGAATATTTGAAAGCAAGCCCGTGGCAGCCCAAATGGTATCACAAGTACGACGATGACACATGCACAAAATCATGTCTTTGGCATAATTTCCTAGCTTTCAATGAAAGTTACATGCACAATCATTGAGTGTATACTTAACTTTAAATGTTTGAAGGAAATGACATATAACGTTGAATCAAAATAAAGTACATTGTTGAGGGTTCGATTAAGGGACCACTGTAAGGGACCCGTGGAAGAGTCTAACAATTAGAGACCTGTAACACACTTAAGAGGTAAAGATGGGTTGGCACCGGAAGAAATGTGATGAATTGTTCCCATGAATGGATAAGTCTAAGTTTTTGTGGAAAATAATACTAAAATGTCACTTGCAATCAAATTAGAAATACAAATATTATTTTGTTTACTCGAGGAATATAAGTGCAATAGAAAAGCAGTAAGTTGAAACTTATATGATTTAGGTTTAGTAATGATATAACATGGGTCTTTTAGATATTTACTCGAGGAATATAAATGCAATAGAAAAGTAGGAAGTTGAAACTTGTATGATTTAGGTTTAGTAACCATATAACATGGTTTTTCCGTAGAAATTGTATAATTAGTCTTTGTAATATTTTATTTTAAAAGTGGTCACATCAATAATATTTTCTCTTATAGGTTCTTTTTAATAATCGGCATAGTGTAGCTGAAAGAAGAATTGGCAGATAGGGTGGAGACTCATAAGCATATTGAGTAAGCATGAGTCTAATTCATGTCTACTTCATGACCTCAAAGTAAGCATAGGTAAGGATTCAGGGGCAGACTAAGAATCATCTGGAGTAAGTCAGTAAGTAAGCATCCTCAAGCTCAAGCTCATTGGATGGAAGGAGGAGACTAACTAGATGCAAATGTCATACCTCCAAAGATCATATCATATGAAAGGATTATAATAATAAACTCTTTGTTTGTAAAGTTATATGGAAGTATGATAGAAAATAAAATTAGCAAGTGAGCCGAAGAAAAAGATAAAAGTATTAAAGGGCAAGTAGGTTTTAGACCTGAACATTTGATAATTGATCATGGTATAACTTAAGGTATATTATTGAAAATGTTTGCGAGAAGAATGATGAAGTTTTTTGTTGTTTTGTTGATTTCAGAAAAGCCTTTGACATGGTCCCGGGGGATAAGCTCTCGCAAAAAATGGAGAAGCTTGTGGTTCCTAGGCATTGTGCATAGGTTGAATGAATATGTGAAAGTCAAAATTAGAACTTCATCACACATCTCTGAAAATTTTGGAAGTGATATCGTCATCAAGCATGGTTTCTCATTGTCTCCTACCCTTTTTGGTTTATATATTGACAATCTTGAAGAGTGGCTAAATTCACAAGGGAGTGGCGGTGTCGATTTGGATGAATTTGTTATAAGTCTTCTTCTATACGCATATGATCTTATTTTGATTCTGATGACTCTCTAGTTTGTGAACTGTGCATCAATGGTACATCTCACATATAGTAGAAACAAATTGAGAAAATTCAAAAGTGCTAGATTACAAACAACTTCAAAATGAAAAGTGCAGTTCCTTATGATATATTGTTAAGTGAAATGGGGGTTGCTCCTATTGAAGCAATCACTATGGTGTGAGTCATAAGATATTTAAAAAAAATGAGCAAATGAAGGAGGGCTATGGCCTAAGGTTGTCTTTAATGACATACTAGGCAAAAGAAAGAAGACTTGGACGTGGAAAAATAAAATATGGTTTATTAAATGGTGTATTTGTTTGAACACCTATCCCACAAATAGTAAATAGTTAAAATATTTTGTTATGGATAAGTTCCACAATCATACTTGGGATAAGGAGCTAGGGAAAAAGAAAAAGTACTATATTCAAGAGTTTAGGTAAAAATAAAAAGTACTATAGGGGTCAATATTCCTTGGAGAGCCAAAATTCTTATTGCCCAGTTAAGGATTAGTTCTCATTAACTTCGTTGTGAAACAGGGCACTTGAAATGGGAAAAAGAAGTGTTGGAAGAAAGAGTATGTATTTTTTCCCTTCCATAAAAGTAGAAACAAAAAAAGCATTTCATTTTAGAATGTGAGACGACAACAAGGAAAGTTATGCATATATTCTGAGACCTAGTTGTTGGGATAATTTATTGAGTGAAGGGTTTTTCAAGAAAGGTAATTTATTCAGTGAAGAGTTTGTCAAAAAGTTGGGTAATTTATTCATTGAAGGGTTTGTCAAGAACCTGGGAGTGTTTATTGTGAAGATTGAGATGAAAATGTTTAAATACAATAATCAACTAGCGAAGCAATGTGTGCGATAGGATACCTTTAGCTTTATGTATGTTAAAAAATATTTTTTTCTTCATCTCTTCCTCGATAAATTCATTTT
>APFE031161830.1:0-18645 GCA_000404065.3 Pinus taeda | reverse complement strand
TTAAAAAAAAAAATATTACAATATTAAAAACAAATTAATTAATAATTTAACAGGTAAATACAATCAACACTTATATTTACCAATGTCAATCCAAAACTACACGGATTAGCAAAGCACCCCACCAAATGAGAACCCCATCATCCACACGGCAGAGGTAAGAACTATGTATGAGTTTTGCGATGTAGATGTTACATATGCTGTAAAGTGTATTGCGGAATCGTTTCAAACACTTCATTAATGCGATATGACAAACGTATAGTTTTTATCTACAGATGAAGGCTTAAAGTGGCCGAACTTTTTTTCACAGATGTGACAGACTTTGGAAGCGATCCTTTAATATAATTTGTTGCTAAAAGGCAAAGGACAACAAAAAGGAGAGGATACGTCATGGTTTATGTATAAAGAAAAGGACTTCACTTTTAATATACTCATATAGATTTATTGTAAATAAAAATTTAATAAAAATTTATATTAATAAAAAATTAATATATAAGTTGAGAAGAACTTAATTTTTTCCAACAAAATTTCAATTTTAATGACCTAACGCATGATAGTGGTCATTATAGTTTTATAGAATAGGACATTTTGTTTACCTTCTGCGTGATTGACTTAAATCCATCGTTACGAGGTTGAAGATGTAAATCCTAAAAATTTATCATTAAGTTTGAAAACGAAATAACATATAATATATAATATGAATTTAGTGATTTAATTCTTATTAATGTAGATTATAACAATATTAAATTAAATTTAAGAGATTAAATTTATATGATTGGTCAAAAACATAGTATAATTGATAAAGAAAATTTATCGTCAAATTTTAACCGGAAATAATATAAATTTAATATTTAACCATATAAACTAGAAAATGATAAATGTAACTTTAAAAATGAAATATGTAATTTTAAAATAATATTTAAATTAGTTTGATGTTAAGTAAAAGTATAAATATCGCATGAAACTGATGAGAAAAATAATAAACATTATGATTTAAATAAAATATGGTTTATTAAAATATATATTAAGTTGTAACTATTTTGTTTGTATGTTAATTATATATCTAACCATATAACTGTAAAATGATAAAAGTATCTTTAAAAATAAAATATGTAATTTTAAAATAATATTTAAATCGGTTTTATGTTAAGTAAAAGTATAAGTATTAATGTCGCATGACATTGATGAGGAAGATAATAATCATGATCATTTAAACAAAATATGGTTATTAAAATGTATATTATTAAAGGTTATAACATTTTGTTTGTGTTAATAATAAATATCGTTAGAATAAATATATTGTTTGTTTTATTTTAATAAATTTTATTAATACTTCTGAAATTATATATATATAATATATATATATAATATATATATATTCTGACAATAAAGATTTAAAAATTCTGAGAATAAAAGATTCTAAAGATGGAGAGTAAAGGATTTTTTTATGATTTTGAAATGTACATTTTTTATGAGAACTTTTGTAACAGGAACACTTTGAGGTACTAATTGAATATCTAGAAATATTATCTCATAATATAAATATATAATATATAATATATATAAAGAGTTTAATCTTAGTATAATAATTCAAATTTTGTATCAATTAAAAAATCACAAATATATATTATTGTAAATTAAATATATTTTAATGTAATAATAATTGATAATTATATTAATACATGTGTATATATAGTAATATTACACTGAAAATCAACACCTTTTTCTTGGTTCCTCTCTTTTTTGAAGATTGATTTGGGTTTGAGGCCCCCGTCTAACCCCCCGTGCTTGCACCCCACTCACCACCCCCTTCAGACATAGTAACATTCAATACCCTTGTTGTTGGAGGGTTGTTCGAAATGTTAGAAGAATATTTATAACATTCCAAAGGTGGATGTTCATGCCTCTTAATCTAGATCAGTGTCCTTGAAGCTTGCATCTTAGGAGCTTCTTAGTTATTTTATAGGCTTATGGGCCTCTATGATATCCATGTGGGCATGGATTGTGAAGAACAGGATGCCTAAGATTAAAAATAAGGTTTGCGCATCATTTTTTTGTGAGAGGGTTTTACACTTTCCTATTCGAAGAGAAAAAATCAAGATCTTACTTTTAGGAATGGCCTTTACTTCATGGGGGTCAAAGGATTATATATAGATTGCTAAATCTAGATTATAATCTTAAATGTAATGTTTTGACAATAATGTTAATATGGGTCAAGCTTCCTTTCTTCCCACTACATTGCTAGAATGAGGAAGTTTTTATAAATATAGGATATTCCCTTGGCAAATAAATCGATCGAGATGAGCCACAAGAGGGATTGAAAGCATGAGCCAAGATATTTGTGGAGTTGAACCCATATAATGGTTTACAAGTACTAATAATTCTAAACCTAGACAATTGGTCTCACATACAAGAAGTTGATTATCACCAACTTCCATTTAAATGCAAATTTATCCATGAATATGGCCATTTTCACAAACAACTGGAAGAAGAAGTGAGAAGAGAAGCTAATGCATCCTGGTAATGGAGAATAGTGGAAGTAATGGAAAAGGAGAAGAGGCCCCTCAAGGACGAACAACCAATCTCCTCCTCAAGGGACCACAGGGAAGAAATAGAAAGGGCCCATGTCTCCAAAAAAGTAAGGGCCACCATTTGGGGAGCGAACCTCTACAAGTAATACTGAGAGATCCCTCTATCCAAACAATATATTTGATACTTTGAATATATTGTTAGAATAAGGGGAAATTCCAACAACTGCAGCAGTAACGGAAAAGGCTACAAACCCCAATAATCCCTCTTCTCTTGTAGCAACAAAAGGGATGCCTCCCATAGAGGCAGACACTATGGGGACTCAATGGGAGGGTTTTGATTCAATAGAAGAAAAATTGTACTCTCGCAAGGCCGAAAAATCTCAGGGTCAAGGGTTACAAGCAAGTTCTACATATGTAAAACTAGATTCATAAAGTGAAAGCGAAATAGATCGTTAGAAAGAAAAGGAATGGAGGAAAAGAAACCAATAGCTCTAAATTGAAAAAAATAAAAATAATTAAATGGAGACATAGATGATATTAATACATCCAAGAAGGTAACTCAAAATAATAAAAAAACAACCCTAACCTCCATTCCAAAGGAAACAAATCATATATCAAATAATGAAATTCTTGTCCTGAATTATAGTGGGTTGGGATTCAATAAACGAATATCTCACGTTAAATTTTTAGTAAAAACGGTTTTTTTTTCCATCGTCATGCTTGAGGAGACAAAGATGGAGGAATTCAAGTCCCTTCATAAATTTTCAAACTTATTGAAGAATTTTGAGCTTAGATTGTTTCAATCATTTTACACTTTATGCGAATATATTTGATTTGGTCTAACTATATTTTCAAGTTGATTAAATCATTGTCAATGCATCATTGATCGGTGGATTTCTTAATTCACATCCCTAATAAGATGTGTAATGTCGTTAATGTATATCTTTATGTTCAATATAATAATAATAAAAAAAATAAAATAAAATAAAGATCAATTGTCGGGTGTCTCTACTAGACATTAGAGACTTTCCTTAGAGTCAATATTATATTATGATAAGGGGATTTAGTATAACCCTTTATCTTTATATAAAATAATTGAGGCTCCCCTATTAGATATTGGTTTCAAAAAAAATTAAACATCTTATTACTTCAAAAATTCTAACGGATATTATGCTAGCTACAAAGAAATTTAAATGTAATAATTGTAGATACTTCAAAAATTCTAATGGATATTAGGCTAGCTACAAAGAAATTTAAATGTAATAATTGTAGATCAAAATTGGGCATATTGTATCCCATGTAGATATATTCTTACTTTGTTTTCAATTTTTATCTCAATACTTTCATGTCTCCTCTCAAATTCTTCCATAAGATAGTACACATCATAAACAAATTTCTCCTGAAGTATCATAGGCAACATGCTAAGAGTCATTTCCCTTCTACATCTCTCCTCTTTTGACCCAAAGGGAAGGATTATCAACTTTGGTAAACAAAGTATATAGAAGGTGGGAAATTAAATATGGAATTATAATTTTTTTTTTTTTAATTATCATATTAGGAATTAAGTAGCATATACAATAGAATATTGAATGGGGGGTGGGGACGGGGGCGGGCGTAAATATGCATAGATCAAATCTGGAATAATCCCGAAGGAAAATAGAGCAAGGAGACATCACAATTCTACAATACGAGCAAGAATAATTGAAGGCCTTTCATCATGCGGGGAAGTTAGAATATGAAGAATTGTGCCTCAAGTCCTATATAATATTTTTTTGGATGGCAATCATGACTCTAAGTTATTCCATAACTCGACTAAGGTATGAGTTTGGAGGAATAATTTTAAATCTATTTGGATGGATGGAGAGCAGATCAAGAACTTCAAGGGGATCCAAAGCGTAGGTATTGATTACTTTAGTTTGCTATACTCTGGCGAGCCTGTACCCAATTCATTGGTTTTCTAGTACATATTAGATAAAATACCAAATTTTGGTGTCTAAAGCTGATAATTCAGACCTGCTAGAATGCATTACAGAAGAGGACATATGAAAAAAAAAAATTGATCCCGAGAAAAGCTTCGGGTTCAGATGGGATGTAAACTCACTTCTATTAAGTTTATTAGGATGTCGTTAAGTTGGATCAAAATCATCGATTGGATTACATATTCAAGCATGACTATATGAGAAGATTGATCAACGTTTCCTTCATTTCTTTGATTCATAAAGAAATCAATTTGGCCGCATTCATTAGATAATCTCTTCATGCAATGTTTCATATAAGATAATTTCTAAAATTTGAGCATACCCCATAAATCCTCTCCTTCCAAAGCTCATGTCAAAGAATAGGGGGCTTTAGTGGGTCATGGGCACATAATAGATAATATTGTCTTGGTCTATGAAGTTGTAAATTAAAGCAATGTAAGGAAAGATAAAGGTGTGGTCATCAAACTTCATCTGGACAATGCGTTCGACCGTGCCAATCAAGACTTTTTATTGAAAATGTTATCTCAATTTGGTTTTAATGGGAAATTTGTAAGACACTATCCTATAAAATTATTATGGATCAAAATATCATGATTAGGCATTGCGCCAAAAAATTCTAGAGTTTTAGATGTATTCCAAAGATACTTACGGTAAGGTACCTACGGACTTCTATTTCGCATAACATCTAAGAGTGAGGTGATTTAGGGTTGAATTTCTGGCCATATATTGGGATTAGGGAATTACCAAAGTAACTACTACTTTCCCCCTCCACAAGTTGTCTAGCTCATTAACACCCTGGCTCGCTAGGGAAACAGACTTTGCAATTTGAATCCTACTAAAGACACAAGTGATAATCTTACCTCAGAAATTGATGGCATCCTTCTTCAAGTATGATATTATGAGTAATGTCTCTTACAAGCTTGTTATTTTTCAGGGTTTCAGGTTCTCATTGAGTAGTTTTCCAGTGTCTTCTCCTGACAAGTTCTGATCACGACATTGATTAATATTCAACATTCTATGAGAAATAAATTTCACACTGTCCAAATTTCTTGCTAGTTCAGAGCTCGGTTCTATTAACAAATTTATTCCCTGTGATAATCTTATAGAGCCTCTGAAGAGGGGTTTTTGACCATTTTCTATTTGGTGTACAGGGAACATTTGGTCAGCGTTATATTAATATGGTAATTTTTATTCAAGGTTCTCTCCTAACCCTATTTTTTTCTTTCTTTTATTTGCAGGTTTGCTTTCCCCACCAAAACGAATTATCTGTTGGAAAACTGACGGTGCTATCTGCTCCAGCCTTCCATGTCCTTTAATAACCCTTATGCTCATTCTGATGGAATTCTTGAGATATTAATCTCATTGTCAGTTAGTTGTTTGTTAGGTGTCATTTTAATTAATTTCTTGTCTTGTGTCATAAGTCGTATAGTGCTACTTGAGTTCTACTCCATAGCTATCAAATTTTTTTTTATTGATGTTTACAATGTAATCTATTTAGTCATTCCCAATATCCCAATATTGAGAAGAGAAATTTCTGTTCCAATTTTCAATTTCATTCTTTGTTATGGTATCAAAGTAAGACTCAGATCAGAATACAATGCATAATACTCGTTGAAAGCATCATTTCATAAGTGTGTATTCCCAAAAAAGAACAGAGATTCGTAGCAAAGTGAAACCCTTATAAGACGAAGGTTGTTGCGAAGTTGCGTTGAAGGAAAACCTGAATTTTTTTTTGAAGACTAACGTTTTCCAAGATTCAAACCAGTGCAGTGCATTAGTGACACTCACTAATGCTGGATAGTGAAAATATCAAGCGCCCTAGTTAAGCCTTCACTCTCGGCAAAGGCATTAGCACACTCCCACATCAACCTTCCTGCGACGTTAAAAAAATCGAAAGGCACGAGTCAAGAGTTTTCAAAAAGTAAATCATCGTGAATTGTAAGAAAGGTACCATTTCCAAAATGCGTTCATATGTTTAATGAATTTTTGTTAAACCTTATGATTTAAAAAGGAAGGTCGTCTTATAATACTTTAAAATAGGCATGTTGGGTTTGTATTTTTTGTATTTTTTTTAAGTTTTTTTTAATAAAAGCTTGAAAGTAAATGAGATTTTTTAAAAGCTTTTTTTAAATAAAAACTTTGGAAAAAAAGACTTGTAATTTAATTTTTTTTTTTATAAAAACTTGGAAAGTAAATGTATAAATATTTTTTTTATTTTTTTTTATAAAAATATGGAAAAGAAAAGGATTTTTAAGGGAGATATAAAAGAAAAGGTGGACATTTTTCATTCAAGAAATGGCTTCCTCCAGTGCCTTGCCACAGACCTCGATTATATTTGGCAAAAATTATGGGTTTTAGTTTTTGAGAATGATGATGTTCTTGCAAGCCCAAGAGTGTTGGGATACACTTCAAACTGGATATGTAGAGCCGACTCAAGAAACATGGGTGGCGATGACTAATAATCAGAGGAATGCAGTGAATGAACTCAAAAAGAAAGAACACAAAGCCATTCTGGAATCCAAAGATCTTACAACTTTCTCATTGGAACAGTTCACTAGATCGCTTCTAGCACATGAAATAAGACTCAACTTGATAGAAGATTCCGTGGAACAAACTTTCAGAGCACAACTTTCTTTTAACAGAGGAAAAGACAGAAGATATAAGGGCAACAACAAGCGAGGTAGACGTCGAAGCAGACGCGGATGAGAACATCATCATGTAGGAGAGCAGTGGAGAACTCTACAAAATCAAACTTAAAGAAGCAGACCTTGTAGCAAATATAATTTCTAGTGTTATTACTGCAAGAAATTTGGGCATTATGAAAATGAATGCAAAAAGAAATAGTCAGATCAACACAGAGGCATTGTCCATCTCTCCAACAATGAAGGAGAATCCTTTGAAACAATGTTTCTTTCATGAAATCTTTCTAAAGACACTCACAACAAGGATCTTTGGTTGCTGGACAGTGGCTACAAGAATCATATGACAAGTAACAAAAACTTTCTTTCTTATCTTGATGCTTCCATAACATCACAAATTACTCTTGGAGATCGTTCTTGCATTAAAGATGAAACAAAATATATTGTCCCTATTCTTACTAAACATAATCAATAGAAATACATTCATGATGTTTATTATGTTCCAAATGTGAAGTATAACCTCATCAGTGTAGGTAAAGTGATAGAACATGGTTATAATGTAATTTTGAGGGAACACATGTTATATCTATAACAAACTTCCCAATAGAAGACTAATAGCTAAGATTGAAAAAGGAAAGAATAGGATTTTTCCTGTGACTCTTAGAAGTCGAAATATTTCATAGTCTTTTGTACACATTGTGTTAAGAATAGATGAGTCTCAGCTACAACATTCTAGATATGGCCACATAGCATTCAAAAGTCTAAGTTAGCTTCAAAAATAGTCAATAGTCATTGGTCTCCCTACTATGAATGAGAAAGACTATAATTGTGTATTTTGTGTTATGTCCAAGCATAAAAGAGATAGATTTCCCATATCTTGCTCTAGAGCAAAGATCGTGTCCAATCATATATATGTGGCCCAATGCAGACATAGTCTATTGGTGGTAGTTTTTATCTTCTAACATTCATTGATGATTATAGCAAGAAGACATGGGTGTATTTTGTCAAAAAACAAAATCAAATAAATTCTCAAGTTTCAAAGCAAAGGAGAAGGAGAAAAGCAGAGTGGAAAGCCTTTGAAAGTACTCAAATACGATAGAGGAGGAGAGTACAACTCTAATCACCTCAAAGCATTTTGTCAACGACAAGGAATCATAATGCAGAACACAACAAGATATACTCCACAATAGAATGGAGTAACAGAAAGGAAAAATTAGTCAATCATTTACATGGCCTGATATATGGTTCGTGAGAAGAAGTTGTGAAACAATGATTGGAATCAAGCAACTTCGAAAGGAGTGTATGTTCTCAACATATAAGTAACAACCACTCTCCAATATAAAATACATCAAGAAGCATGTGAAGGTAAAAAGGTAAATGTACCTCACTTTAGAATTTTTGGGTCAGTAGCATTTTGAAATGTTCTTGAGAAGCTACGTAAGAAGCTTGACGATAGGAGTGAAAGATGTATTTTCGTAGGCTATAGTGAGAAGTCAAAGGCCTACAAACTTTATAATCCAGTTACAAAGAAGCTTGTTTTAATCAGAGATGTAATTTTTTTTTTAAATAAATCTTTTTGTCTGATCAAGTTGATGAAGCTTCAAGTCACTCTTTTTATCCATCACAACCACCAAGATTGCAGGTTGAAGAAGAGCCATACCATTATGAAAATGGTATATCTTCAAGAAATGAATCCACCATTGATTCAACATCTATAGAAGACAATCAGAAAACAAGAAGCGTCAGAGAAATATTTGAGCAAGAACATGAGTTTGACCAACATAATATGTTTGCATTTCTTTCATCTCAACCAACTCATTTCAAAGAAGAAGTTAAAGAAAAGCTTTGGGTAGAAGCAATGAACCAAGAAATTGTTGTCATAGAGAAGAATCATACTTGGGAATTAGTTGATCTCCCGAGCGACAAAACAAGAATTGGTGTAAAATGGGTATATAAGACCAAGCTGAATGAAAAAGGAGAAATTGAGAAACATAAGGTAAGGCTGGTTTCCAAAGGATTCTCACAATAGTTTGGTGTCGACTATGGTGAAATCGTTTCTCTAGTAGAAAGGTTAGACATTGTCATAGCCATTTTGTCCACAGTAGCCCAGCACAAATGGAAAGTCCATCAACTTGATGTAAAATCTACTTTCCTAAATGGTATATTGCTGGAAGAAGTTTATGTAGAGAAACCTCTTGGTTTTGAATTTCCAGGAAAACAACATAAGGTATATAGATTGAAGAAAGCCTTTTGTGGTTTGAAACAAGCTCCAAGAGCTTGGTATAGGCGTGTTGACACATATCTCATCAAAAGTGGTTTTTTCAGAAGCAATCATGAGCCAACTTTTTATACAAAATGCATGAAGGCAAAATTATTATAGTATGCCTTTATATAGATGATATTCTTTATATAGGAAATATCATGTTGGAAAATTTCAAAACAACAATGCAAAAAGAGTTTGATATGACAGATCTAGGAGCCATGAAATTCTTCTTAGGCATTGAAATTCACCAATCTACTAATGGAATTTTTGTCGATCAACAAAAATATTCTAGTGATATCATAAAAACGTTCAAAATGACCGTTTGAAAACCTGCAGATACACCAATTGATCAAGACACAAAACCGAGAAAAGAAGATGTAGCACCACTAATTGATTCCACACTGTATAAAATTCTAGTTGGTTGCTTGTTATATCTCACTTCAACTAGACTTGATATTATGTTTGCAGTAAGTTTTGTTTCTAGGTTTATGCAGTCACCTAAAATTTCTCATTGAAAATTTGCAAAAAGGATCTTAAGGTATAATGTCGAGACAATACATTATGGTTTGTTTTATACATATTCTGAAAATTGTTCACATTTATGTTATATAGAGAACAATTATCCAGGGAGTTTAGATGATCATAAAAGCACCCGTGGGTATTCTTTTCGTCTTGGAACCAATCTGATTTCATGGGCATCCAAAAAATAGTCAATCGTTTCAATATTTTTTGTAGAGGCGGAATATGTAGTAGAAAATTCAGCAGCTTGCTAAGCTGTGTGGTTGAAAAGATTAGTGAAAGATATTTCAAAAATTCAGAAGGAGATAACTCCAATCAACTGTGGTAACAATTCCACTATTTGTTTATCAAAAAGTCTTGTTTTCCACAAAAAGAGAAGCACAGTGACACTCGTTTTCATTTCATATGTGAGCTTGTCAATGATGGGGACATAGTACTTTCTTTTTGTGGTTCCAAAGATAAACTAAAAGACATTTTCACAAAGCCATTGGGGAAGAATGTATTTGAATTTGAAAGAGAACAACTAGGCATTATAAGTGTTACTACATATAACAATTGAGATTAGAAGGGGATTTTGAGATGGAGTCATCTTAATTAATTTCTTGTCTGCTAGGTGTCATAAGCAGTTTAGTCTTACTTGAGTTCTACTCCATAAGTGTCTAGTTTTACTTCAGTTATTTATTTTTGATATTTACAATGTAACCTATTTAGTCATTCAGAATATTGAGAAGAGAAATCTATACTCCACTTTTTAGAATCATTCTTTGTAAGCAACAAACCTCTTATTGGCAATCAAACCCCAACTAGGGTTTCTTTGTCAGCAATAAACCTCTTATTGGTTGTCAAACCCTAGTTGGGTTTCTTTGTCAGCAACAAGCCTCTTATTGGCGGTCAAACCCTAGTTGGGTTTCTCGGCAATTTTTGTAATATGGGTTTTTCCTTGGAGTTTTCTAGAGTTAGTCCACAAGCCCAAAAATCATATGTAAAATCTAGAATCGAATATAATTTTTCGGGCTATCCTTCGAATGGTTGTTTTGTTAATCTGTTCACGGGTAACTATTATTTTTATTATGAATAAGTCTAGTAATGCTTATTTGTTCGAAATTTATATTCAATGGAAACATTACAGTTTCCTTCCTCTATTACATAAATTTGTAGAAAGCCTATACTTTGTACATATAATTATTTTTAACGCCTTATACTTAGGGTTTCAAAGGAACCCTTCCTCTTTTCATGTAAATGCAACCAGTGTATTTCTTTTTAGAACTACTAAAAGGGTGTTATACCCGATATCAATATTGTTGTCCGATTTTATGTCCCATAGTACCATATGTCCAAAATAATGTTCATGGTTTCTTTTTTTCCCTTTTTGTATTGAGAACTGATAATATTAGTAGAGTCGCACTTCTTTATTTATTATATGCCCTGGATGCCTATTGTAAACATGAATTTTACTGCTGCAATGTTGTTTCCCACTTCCAGAGTATAAATGTTTCTTGTTTACCCTTTTTTTCTTGAATTTATGACCAACTGCTGAGTTTAATACCTGTCACAAAATTCGTTCTCACTCCGTATATGTAGTGTTATGAGCTCTCCCGAACTTGTTGCTTCTAGTTCTGATTCATGCACCAGTGGTTATTACCCCTTACAAAAATATAGTTTTGGTTTACTGACAAATTTAATTCTTTATCAAAATACCTAACAGTATACTGAAAAATCTGGTCACGGTTCTTATTAGTCCCTGCCCTCCGAGCCTGGCAGGGACTATAGTAATCGATTTTCATCGATTGCATTAGTTTGACACAGGAATCGATAAATCTATTTTTACTTAAAACAAAGTTTGGCGATATGTCACATTAACCGATGCCATAAAATATGTTTGTCGATGCTTGTAACCAATCAAAGCAACGTTCATCTTATTTGGCCTCAGTACGAGGTATACAAGCTGAAAAGTTAGGGTAAGATTGGCAAAAGTACAAGTGGGGTAAAATTGGCAAAAGTACAAGTGATTAGGACCATTTCAGAGCTTCATGAACTAATGCTATGTTTCCCTTAGCATTAATCTCCTAACATTTAATGTTAGGAATACTTAGGGCGTATCATCTGTGCTAAACCGTGTCTGCTGCCCACGGCAAACAATCCTTGCCGTGTCGAAATTGCCCGACGTGTCAAACCATCGTTGCAGTGCCATGTCAATTTTCATGAAAGCAACCGACTTTACTTGCCTCCCTTAAAACGCCTTCACCCTTTGCTTCATCTGCAACGCCCCTTCGTCCATCGCCATTATGCTTCACACAGCTCTCTCCACAGCCTCTCTTTTCCCATCGTCGGCAATCGCAATTACATCTAAAGATCCAATAAAACAGCTAGATGCTACTACCCAGTTTCGGAAATTCCTGTCCATTGGGCAGTTAATTAGTAAATACCTTTAACGTTCATGATGCAAAATTGTGTATCAAAACTATTATTCTCTTGTTGCATTCAGTTTTTAATGGATTATGTTCTAATGTATTCTTAAGGTGTTTATTATGCAGAGATTAATCCTCCAATTGATGCCGTAATCAGAACAAGAATTCTTCCTTACCTCGTTAATTTCCTGCGAAGGGCAGACACACCGAAGCTTCAGGTAACGATTGTTCACAACACTTTCACAACTCTGATGCTTTTGACAATTTCCTACAGAGCGTGATAACGTGGAGATCACTACATCCACCAACTTAATTGCCTCCAGTAGGCTTGTGTAATCGTCAAGAGATCCCTGTAGCAAATTGAATTTATTAATGTGAAACTGATCATAACATGATTACTTGATAAGATAGCAGTGGGTTTGAAAACAATTAAGAGATTAATGAGATTACCTGGACTAGAGTTATTCCTGAGGCCTTGAAGGACTCGAGGAGCTGGGCTTTCTCAGGATCAGAAGCCGTGGATTTTCTGACCAGAAGAAATGTGGGATGGCCATTAGCAATACTAGCTTTCCCAATATAGCAACCAATGGAACCTATTCCACCAATTATCAGAATCCTACTGCTCGCCATATCGTTTTCCGATCAAAGAATTTTACTTTTGTAAGAATGCCAAGGTTGTGTGCTATTTATCGGCAGAATGTTGTGCTATTTATCGGCAAAATGTAACGATTTTATTTTGAAAAATATTTGATAAACAATATAAAATTGACCACTGTAATAGAAAACAATATGAAATTGACCTCTGTAGTAGAAAACAATATGAAATTGACCACTGCAATAGAAAACAAGTCTGTCCCAGGTTTGGAACGAAATGCCCTGCAAAATAGTAGCAGGCTATATATATGTAGGGAATGCCTTCTGCTTCAATTTTCCGACGGAGTTTGGCTTTTAGCTGGAACATACTCTTTACAGGCTCCAACCCTATTTCTTCTTCCTCAACAGTCCCGAACTCAGATGGCAAAAACCTTTGTATCATCATGTAATATCAAATTTTCCATTAATTAAAATATGATAAGGAGATTATATTATCTATCAAGAAAACAAATCCAATGCATAGCTGTTTCAGAGCAGCTCCTGTTGGAGCGAGCACAAACTTGGAGTAGGGTACGGATAGGCGTATTTTGGATCCGGCATCATTAACGGTTCTCCTTTGAGCTTTCTTTCTAAGAAAGGAAAATATTCATGAAAGAACCTCCGCGGAGACTCGAACTCACGATGGACGACTTAAGAAGGGAATATCCCTCAAAAAAACCCCTGCCGTGACTCGAACCTGTGACTTACAAACTAAGGAAAATATTCACGAAAGAACCTCCGCGGAGACTCAAACTCATGACCGATAAAGGAAAATTCACAAAAGAACCGCTGCCAAAACACGATTGGACGACTTAAGAAGGGAAAATCCCTAAAAAAAACCCCTTGTCGTGACTCGAACCTGTGACTTACAAACTCTGAAAACCAGAATACGCAGACCCTTCTGAGAGTAAACCAGAATCTTGCACAAAATACCATAATATGTATTCAAAATATTGAACTGTGAGGGAACCAAAATAACCCTACTAATAATTCGACATATGAGATTTCTTGTTGACAGTCGCCGCAGAAACCGCTTATCTCTGCAACACTAGAAACAACATATCTTCCGCTTATCGCAGCTTCTCTTCATGAATTTCAGAGTCCACAGTCGTCTTCTTCTCAACTGTGTGTAGGGCTTCAGCATACACTCATCTTTTCTGCCCCATCGAAGCTCTGCAGACTTCACATGACCCCGAGTCCATCATGAGCTTGAGCTAATCCAAGCACCAACTCGATTCGACATGAAAGAAAATAGCGTCAACTTTAAACAGACAACATTCACTAATCTCAACAACTGAAACTGTGCTATCAGAGCAAGAGTCCAGTTAAATAGACTCACTTGGATGTATATCGAGAACATTACCGTCACCTGACTGTTCTTGACTGTTCAGGACTCAATTCAGCAGCTGTAAGCGATTCCCTCTAAACTGAACTATTCGAACGCAATAACACGTAATTGCGGTTACTCTGGCCTAGTGGTAAATGCATGCACTGCTACTTGTAGGAATTTACAGGGTAAGTTCCTCAGACAGAACACCAAAAGGACACCGCTCACAAACAGATCACAGATCAATACACCAGTATTTTGACGTGGTTAAAACCCTCAGAGAGGGAAACAGTCCACGGCCTGCGCCAACGTGGCTACTACAGGCAATTTATTAATAAAAGAATGAAAATTTACATAAGCTTCTCTCATGCACGGTTAACCTACAAATGACCCTCCATGCGCTTTAAATAGAATTCATGGACCAATCGGGTGTCAAGCCACGGATCAAGTGTCGGTAATACCGAGGAGAGAATGAACCGTCAGATCACTACATATCGTGACCGTCGGATTGTAAGTTACAAAATGTACAACGGTAAAGAAACACACTTTACCTAACTCTATACCTAACTCTATACTAGACCAAGTTGAACTTAACTATTCCCTATGTGTCGGAATATCCTAACATCCCCCCTTAAGAACAACTTGGGATAGGATTGAAGGATTTACAAATATGACACAATATGAGAAGGAAGGAGGAACTAGAGCCTATCCCCCCTTAGTGAAAACTTCCTGAACTCCAAGCATATATCGAAGTTTAGTGAACTTCGCCTCTGTGAGAGCCTTTGTGAAGATGTCTGTAACCTGATCATCTGTTGAAAAATATTTCACTTCAAGAACATGGTCGTGAATGAGCTTTCTGATGAAGTGCATGTGAAGTTCAATGTGTTTTCTGCGCTGATGCTGAACTGGATCTTTGCAAAGATGAATGACACTTTGATTATCACACCAAAGTGTAGTCGGATGCTGCTGCTCAAAGCCAAATTCTGATAGGATCTGACGAAGCCACAAGGCTTCCTTACTAGCTTCCACGGCACCACGATACTCTGCTTCTTTGACGAAAGAGAAATGGCAGCCTGTTTCTTACAAGCCCATGCAATAGGTCCTGAACCAAGAGTGAAGACATAACCGGAAGTAGACTTCCGATCATCAGCGTCACTATCCCAATCAGAATCAGTGAAACCAACTAATAGAGGAGCTGCTTTGGCACTGTAATGAATCCCAAACTGTACTGTACCTCGAACATAACGAAGTATTCTTTTAGTTGCTTTCCAATGACTTTCACGGGGGTTTTCCATAAAACGGGCAACACGGCCAACAGCAAAGGAAAGGTCAGGACGAGTATGGGTTAAATACAAGAGTTTTCCTACAAGTTGACGGTATAAGGTAGCATCAACTTCAGGAGAAGTACAAGAGACTGAAAGTTTGACTCCATACTGAAAGGGAGAAGGGGCTGGCTTACATTCTTCCATGTGAAAATGACGAAGAATATCACAAGCATACTTGGACTGGGAAAGGGAAATACCCTCCTTGGATTGCAAGACTTGAAGACCGAGAAAATAGTGTAAGTGTCCTAAGTCTGTCATTTCAAATTTCTTTTTAAGGCTGGACTTCACATGGTTTATAAGGTTGGGATCACTACCAGTAAGAATAAGGTCATCAACATAAAGAACAAGGATGATAAGAGAGTTCCCACTTTCTTGGTGTAGACGATATTGTCAGAATAACACCTAGAAAAGCCAGATTCTAAAAGAAAGCTATCCATTTTGGCATACCAAGCTCGAGGAGCTTGCTTGAGACCATAAAGAGATTTCTTAAGTCGACATACAAGGCTGGAGTCTGTTTGGATGAAGCCAATGGGTTGTTCCATATAGATTTCTTCATGCAAGTCCCCATGCAAGAAGGCAGATTTAACATCCATCTGATGGACTTCCCATTTTAAAGAGGCAGCAAGGGAAAGAACAAGGCGGATAGAGTTCATTTTGGCAACAGGGGAGAAGGTTTCAGTGTAGTCAATGCCTTCAACCTGTGAAAATCCCTTAGCAACAAGACGAGCTTTATGTTTATCAACTTTCCTATCTGGTCCATACTTTGTTCTGTAAACCCATTTACATCTAACAATTTTGCGTCCCTTTGGTAGAGGAACAAGATCCCATGTATCATTTGCCAACAATGAATGATATTCTTCATTCATAGCTGCTTCCCAGTGTGGATGGCGTGAAGCTTCTGTAAAAGTGTCAGGATCATGATTTACTGGAGCTTGAGCCAGTAAAGAAGAGGCTCTTTCAAACTGAGAACGTGTACGTCGCTGATCTGTAGGATCACCGGCAAGATCACCTGCTGCATCCCGAGTAGTACGGACCCATCTTGGTAGTTTAGGATCCTGAGAAGGTGGGGGAGGATTGTCATCCTCACTTTCATCATCTGAAGAAGAAATGTTTTCAAAAGTAGTAGATATAGGAAGAGGTGGCACATCCGCCGGAGTAGGCTCGTAGGCCGATTTATTTTCATCAAATTTTACATCTCTTCTAATGATAACATTTTTGGACTTAAATGGAATAAGTCTATAACCTTTTACATCTTCAGAATATCCAACAAAAGTACATTTCTCACTCTTCGGTTCTAAAGCTTTATGCTTTTCATCTGGAATATGGGCCCATGCTTCACTTCCAAAAATACGAAAGTGACTTACATCTGGTTTAATGGAACTCCAAGCTTCTTCTGGATTGATATTCTTTAGAACCTTAGTAGGAGTGCGATTTATTATATAATTTGCACAATTAATTGCTTCGGCCCAAAAACTAAGACTGAGTCCTTTAGATTGCAGCATACAGTTAGCCATTTCCTTTAAAGTGCGATTTTTCCTTTCAGCTACACCATTTTGTTGTGGAGTGTATGGAACAGTATGTTGCATTTGAATTCCATTTTCGGTGCAAAAGTTGATGAATGTGTTTTTAACATATTATCCACCATTATCAGTTCTTAGCTTAAGAATTTGATGTCCAGATTGTTTTTCAACAAAGGCTTTGAAGGCCAAAAATGTGTTAAATACTTCGCTCTTGAGTTTTAAGAAGTATACCCAAGTGCGTCTGGAGAAATCATCAATTGAAAGTTAAGAAATACTTGCAGCCAGAGAATGAAGCAACAGGAAGTGGACCACATAAATCACTGTGCACAAGCTGTAAAGGGGCTGAGGCGTGCCAAGAGGCATGTTTGTCAAAACTATCCTGATGATATTTTCCGAGTACACATCCGGAACAAACACCATCTCTGCAAGATACCATAGGAAGACCTGTCACCATATTTTCGTTACATAGATGCTGAAGGGAGCGATAGTTTAAGTGACCAAATTGCTCATGCCAAAGTTTGCTCACTTCATCATTATGAGCAACAAATACCGAGGGAAGATTTGATGACCTAAAGTTGTGAAACTTATACAACCTTGTGGAATCATCAGCAATACGAGTAGCTAGAATATGTTTAGGATCTCTTAGATCCTTGATTACAACATCATGAGGAGAAAATTCAATAATTTTATCTTCACCTGAATGAGTTATCTGATATACAAATAGAAGGTTGCTGGATAAGGTTGGAACACATAATACATCATTAAACTGACCATTGCCTAGATGAATAGTTCCAGTCCCTACAACATTAAGAGATCTATCATCACCAACATATATATTTTTGGTGTTACAATCATTTAAAGAATAAAACATGGCTTTGTTTTTTGGCCATGTGATAAGAAGCTCCAAAATCAATAGCCACTCATGAGAATGAGAAGAAGAAGATACCTTTAATGCATAACCAGACTGAGATGATTGACAACGACATGCAGAAAGTGCCATTCCTGAAGATGAAGTTGAAGTTGAAGTAGAAGAATGCTCCACATGGATGTTATGTTTCTTCATTGCGGCTTCCAAGGCTTCCATCTTCTTAAGGCATTTAGATTCTAAGTGGCCATCTCGATTACAAAAGTTACAATGTCTATCAGTCTTCTTCCATTTGTTTTTATTGGTCTTATCATTTCGCTGAAATGATCTTTCATTTTGAGACTGAGTTTGCTTAGGACCCTTGTTTGGTTTAGGACCATTCTTTTTAGGATATGACTTCTTAGGATTCTTTAAATTTGGTTGCTGCTGGGCGGCTAACGCTTTCTTGGAAGAGTTTCCAAGATTAAGAAGACCAAGGGGTAAGAGTTTTTCTTGTTCTCTTATTAAAGAATCACAAAAAGAGTCAAAGGAAGGGGCCTTGTAGTCTTTTCCTTGACAAATGAAAGCTTCCCTTGTAGAATGGAAGGTGGAAACAAATACAGAGTAGGCTGGTCCCCACTTAGTAAGGATGGAATAAAT
>APFE031161817.1:0-18028 GCA_000404065.3 Pinus taeda | reverse complement strand
TTGCTTGAGATGTAGCAGTAAAAATACCCAATCACCTACATCAAAACATTTTTCACTACGATGTTCATCTACCTGTTGTTTCGTTTGATTTTGCACCGAAGTGGCATTATCCTTTAAAGTTGGAGAACTTGTTGTTGATGCTCGATGTGATCTTTCACTACTTGAACCTTTTTCTTCTTGATATGTCCTTCTATCTCTAGAGTTTGAGGAGTGGTAATTTCTTCCAATCCTTTACAAGATATGGGCGGATTCATTTCTTGACGCTCAATGTGATCTTTCACTTCTTGAACATTTTTCTTCTTGATATGTCCTTCTATCTTGATAGTTTGAGTGGTAGTTTTGACCAATGAATTACAAGACATGGTTGGATTCATTTCTTCTTTCTCGATGTGATCTTTCACTTCTTGCACCTTTCTCTTCTTGATATGTCCTTCTATCTTGAGAGTTTGAGGAGTGGTAATTCTTGCCAATTCTTTACAAGATATGGTCTGATTCCTTTCTTCTATCTAGGCTTTGTTCCTGGAGTATATCCTCTTCTTTTGACCTTTCTTGCTCCTTTTCTTCTTCCTCTTCACAATCTATGTTGAATAATTTCTTCTCAGCACACTTATGACCTTTAGTGTATTTGCCATCACAACTGTAACAAACCCCTTTTGCTCTTTTTTCTTCCAGTTGTTGTGGTGTCAACCTTATAGGTTGTGAAGACTAGGGGCAACAACACTTCCATCTTTATAGTTGTGAGTGGTATGCTTCCTGGTTGCCATAATTTTGCTTTCCATTTTTCTTGCTAACCTGAATGCCTTCTCTAATGAATCAGGTTCCAAAAGGCAAACATCATGTTGGATATTATCCTTTAAAGACCCTATGAACACATCAATCCTATGCTCCTCTGGAATATCTTTTACCCTTATGTTCAATTTTTGGAACTCCTCAATGTGCCCCATTATTGAACCCTTTTGTTTGAGACTTATCAATTGGCTAAAAAAAGTGTTGCTTTTTGTATCCATAATGTGTTGTCAATTCTTCTGTAAAAATTTCCCAAGTGATAATTTTTTTACGAGAGCAAAGCCATTGATACCATACAAACTGATTTGGTTCCAAAAATAAAGTTGCAATACGTACCTTTTGTGTTTTGCACATTATTGAGATCGAAAAATTGCTCCATCTGTAATATCCATGTTGCGGGATCCTTGCCATCAAACTTCCTCATATCGATTTTTGGAATATGGTGGGTCTTCGATTCCACATTAGAGTCTATGAAATCATGATTAACATTTCTTTTGTTCGCATCATGAGTTTCCTTTACTACCTTTTCACAATTAGTAACTATTTCTTATAGAAAATTTGTCAAATTTGTCTTCAAATCTACCATGTTACTCTTCAAATATGTCTTCAAACCTATCTTCAAATCATCCATCTTAGCTTCCATGCCCTTTATCTTAGCTTCTATTATCTTTTGTGAGAGTGACCTTTGTTGCACTTGGTCTTGTAATTTTGATATATCATGTAGCATTTCTTCCTCTTCTTCACGAGTCATGCTAGAGCTTTTAGGTTGCTTATTAGGTTTTTGCATTTTCTTTCCTCGAGGCATCAGTTACCGATAGTAATGCTCTACTATGCCCTTTGAATTCCTTCAAAATAAATTTTCAAACCAAACTTAAGCAAAAAATTAAAAAAATCTACACACTTTTTTTCACTTTGTAGGAGCTCGATATTGTCTCTGATGTATATCTATACTTTTCAATCATCTAGTTTTGAAATTGCAACCTGTAGTAGCCCTCTGTGTCCTCTTTCCAATGCCACCAGTGTGATCCAAATTGGATTCTCCAAGGAAGAGTTATGCAAAATCTTCCACAATGACCTGATTATAGACTAGTTCAATAGAGTGAACTTGTATGACATGCCACGAGTCACCATTTCGACCTCTGTCTCTGAAAAATATATACAAGAAACTATAGCCCATCCTCTTTCTGTACCTTCTAAAAAAATTTCAATCCGATGCTCAGAGAGAAAGTTATGAGGATTTTCCCTAGGTCACCTATTTGGAGTGTAATTCAACTGTCTGCAAAAAGACCAAATTCCTCAGATCATATCTCCGCAAATATAGCGCGAAAAGCTCTGAAATTCGGACCCGATATTCAACGTGATCTCTTCTCAAATGGGTTGTTTTAGCTTCTGAAACATCGCAGAAAAACGTTATAGCGAAAATGCCACAATGACCTATTTGCAGCAGCGAAGCCCTAGAATCCAAAGCTTTGATACCAAATGTTATGAAACCAACTCAAGAAAAAGTTAGAAAAGATAGATCAACACCTTAGAATTCAGCCTCTTCAAGGGGGAAACCTCTTTACGTTACATAAATGAAAAATTCTTGGATGATTCAAATGACAAAACCTCCTTTCTATATATAAGAGTCTAAGGAGTCACAATATAACCCAGCCGACCTAACAATAATAATATAAAGTCACAAAAATAACAATAGAGGGATTCTATGGGGTACAGTAATAACAATATGGGGACAACACAAGCACAACAATATTAATAAGGGATACAACTACAATAGTGATGGGGTAATCACTAGTATTATAGGGACCCAACACTATCCTATTCTCCTTATAGAAGTAGGTCTTTCCCCTATTGAGAGCCTAACTATGATTAGATTTATGTTGTACAAGCACAAACTCAATAACATAGATGATCATAGACATCTTAAGCTAGCTTTAAATTCCGGCCAAAACCACCTAAGGCTCAATTGGGGGTGGGATAAAGACACAAGGGCCTTGTTAACTATTGGGAGATCAACGAGAATGATGCATTAAAAAACATAAATAACATTAAAGATATTTTTACTTCTAAGTTGAAAGAAAAAAGTGGTGTGAGAAAGATATAGTGGGTAAAAGAAAATTAAGTTATTATAAGAAGGTCATTAACCCCACCCTAGGAGATCAAAAATAACTCTCTATTTTAACAAGCTCAAAGAAGAAATTTAATATAGCAAAGATTAGAACGAATTCTCATAAGCTCCATAGTGAAACATGTCATTGGGAAGTTCCTAAAATGCCATGGATGGAAAGGATCTGCCATATATGTGAGAATAGGAACATCGAGGATGAAAACCACTTCCTATTAGAGTGCCCCGCATACAACCACATTATATCCCAGTTTCACAATCTTTGTTACAATACTGACATTCCTAGCACTTTACAATGTCAAAATTATAGTGAGCTCGGGAAGCTTCTCTCCAAGCTCTTTGAGCACAAGAATAAAATCTTAAATCAAAATAAATAATTTATTTCTTTAGGTACGATAGACCAATCTTTGGTCTCAGCAGATGTTAACCACTATCATCATCACTATATTGTTTATTTGTTTTTATGCTTTCCATTTAACTATATTGTAACACTATTATTACTATATTGCTTATTTGTCTTATGTTTTACTATATTGTAACACTATTTTGTAACACTATTATAGTAATCATTAACATTATTTAATACATGTTATTACTATATTAATCATTTTAATTCATGCTACTACTATATTGTTTGTTTGTTTTATGTTTTATGTTTTACTATATTGTAACACTATTATACTAATAATTATCATTATTTTAATTCATCTTATTGCTATATTGTTTTTTTGTTTTATGTTTTATGTTTTACTATTTTGCAACACTATTATACTAATCATTATCATTATTTAACTCATGTTATTAATATATTGTTTATTTGTTTTATGTTTTACTATTTTGTACCAATATTTTGTTGGACTATTATACTAATCATTATAATTACTTAATTCATGTTATTACTATATTAATAATTTTAATTCATGTTACTACGATATTCTTTGTTTGTTTTATGTTTTATGTTTTACTATTATGTTACACTATTCTGTAACACTATTATTCTAATCATTATCATTATTTAATTCACGTTATTACTATATTAATAATTGTAATTCATGTTCTTACTATTTTTTTTTGTTTTATGTTTTTTGTTTTACTATTTTGTAACACTGTTATACTAATCATTATCATTATTTTATTCGTGTTATTATTATATTAATAACTTTAATTCATGTTATTATTATATTGTTTGTTTGTTTTATGTTTTATGTTTTACTATATTGTAACACTATTTTGTAACACTATTTATGTTTTATGTTTTACTATTTTTTAACAATATTTTGTAAGATTATTATACTAATAATTATAATTATTTAATTCATGCTATTACTATATTAATAATTTTAATTCATATCATAACTATATAGTTTCTTTGTTTTATGTTTTACTATTTTCTAACACTATTTTCTGACATTATTACACTAATCATTATCATTATTTAATTGTTGTTATTACTATATTAATAATTTTAATTCATGTTATTACTATATTGTTTTTTTGTTTGTTTTATGATTTACTATTTTGTAACACCATTGTACTAATCATTATCATTATTTAATTCATGTTATTGCTATATTAATAATTTTAATTCATGTTATTACTATATTGTTTGTTTGTTTTATGTTTTGTGTTTTACTATTTTGTTACATTATTATTCTAATCATTGTCATTATTTAACTCATGCTATAACTATACAGTTTGTTTGTCTTATGTTTTATGTTTTACTATTTTGTAACACTATTATACTAATCATTATCATTATTTAATTCATATTATTACTATATTAATAATTTTGATTCATGTTATCACTATATTGTTTGTTTGTTTTAGGTTTTATGTTTCACTATTTTGCAACACTATTACACTAATCATTATCATTATTTAATTCATGTTATTACTATATTGTTCCTTTGTTTTATGTTTTATGTTTTAATATTTTGTAACACTATTATACTAATCATTATCATTATTTAATTGATGTTATTACTGTATTAATAATTTTAATTCATGTTATTACTATATTAATAGTTTTGATTCATGTTATTGCTATGTTGTTAGTTTGTTTTATGTTTTATGTTTTACTATAATGTAATACTATTTTGTAACATTGTTATACCAATGATTATCATTATTTAATTCATGTTATTACTATATTGTTTGTTTGTTTTATGTTTTATGTTTTACTATTTTGTAAGACTATTTTCTAACACTATTATACTAATCATTATCATTATTTAATTCATCTTATTACAATATTAATAATTTTTATTCATGTTATTACTATGTTGTTTGTTTTATGTTTTACTATATTGTAACACTATTTTGTAACACTATTCTGTAACACTCTTATACTAATCATTATCATTACTTAATTCATGTTATTAGTATATTATTCATTTCAATTCATGTTATTGCTATATTGTTTGTTTGTTTTATGTTTTATGTTTTACTATATTGTAAGAGTATATTGCAACACTATTATACTAATGATTATCATTATTTAACTCATGTTATTACTATATCGTTTGTTCATTTTATGTTTCATGTTTTACTATTTTGTAACACTATTTATGTTTTATGTTTTACTATATTGTAACACTATATTGTAAGATTGTTTTGTAATGCTATTTATGTTTTATTTTTTACTATTTTGTAAGACTATTATACTAATATTATAATTATTTAATTCATTTTATTACTATATTAATAATTTTATTTCCATGTTACTATGTATTGTTGTTTATTTTATGATTTAATGTTTTAACTATTATGTTACAACTATTTTGTAACATATTATACTAATTATCATTATCGTAATTCCTCTTATACTATATTAATAATTTTTAATTCACAGTTCTATTATATTGTTTGTTTGTTTTTTATGTTCTATGTTTTACTATTTTGTAACACCTATTATAACTAATCATTAAATCATTATTAAATTTTATGTTATTACTATAATTAATAATTTTATTCATGTTATTGCTATATTGTTTGTTTGTTTTATTTTTTTATGTTTTAGTATTTTGTAGCACTATTTGTAACACCATTTAAATACAAATCATTATCATTATTTAAATCATGTTATTACTGTATTAATAATTTTAATTCATGTTATTACTATATTGTTTGTTTGTTTTATGTTTTATGTTTTACTATATTGTAACACTATTTTGTAACAACATTTATGTTTTATCTTATACTATTTTTTAACGATATTTTGTTAGGTTATTATACCAATAATTATAATTATTTAGTTCATGCTATCACTATACTAAAATTTTTAATTTATTTTATCACTATATTGTTTGTTTGTTTTATCTTTTATACTATATTGTAACACTATTATACTAATTCATCTTATTGCTATATTATTCATTTGTTTTATGTTTTATGTGTTACTATTTTGTAACACTATTATACTAATCATTATCGTTATTTAATTCATGTTTTTACTATATTAATAATTTTAATTCATGTTATTACTATATTATTTGTTTGTTTTATGTTTTATGTTTTACTATTTTTGTAACACTATTTTTTGTGACACTATTACACTAATCACTATCATTATTTAATTCTGTTATTACTATTATTAATAATTTTAATTCATGTTATTACTATATTGTTTGCTTGTTTTATGTGTTATGTTTTACTATTTTGTTGCAGTGTTATACTAATGATTATCATTATTTAATTCATGTTATACTATATTAATAATTTTGATTCATGTTATTACTATATTGTTCGTTTGTTTTAGGTTTTATGTTTTAATATTTTGTAACACTATTACACTAATCATTATCATTATTTAATTCATGTTATTAATCTATTAATAATTTTAATTCATGTTATTACTATATTGTTCTTTTGTTTTACTATTTTTTAACACTATTTTGTAAGATTATTATACTAATCATTATCATTATTTAATTCATGTTATCACTATATTAATAATTTTAATTCATGTTATTAATATATTTCTTGTTTGTTTTTTGTTTTATGTTTTACTGTTTTGTAACATTATTATACTAATCATCATCATTATCTAGTTCATGTTATTACTATATTGTTTTTTTGTTTTACTATTTTTTAACACTATTTTGTAAGATTATTATACTAATCATTATCATTATTTAATTCATGTTATCACTATATTAATAATTTTAATTCATGTTATTAATATATTTCTTGTTTGTTTTTTGTTTTATGTTTTAATGTTTTGTTATGTTACACTATTTTGTAACCACTATTACACTAATATTTATCATTATTTAATTCATGTTATTACGATATTATTTGTTTTGTTTTATGTTTTATGTTTAAATATTTTGTAACACTATTTTGTAACACTATTATACTAATCATTATCATTATTTAATTCATGTTATTACTATATTAATAGTTTTAATTCATGTTATTGCTATATTGTTAGTTTGTTTTATGTTTTATATTTTAGTATAATGTTACACTATCTGGTAACACTATTATACTAATGATTATCATTATTTAAATAATGTTTTTTTTTCTCGATTAAACTATTCTGTTATATACAAAAAAAAAAATGAGATTACATTTACAATCATGTTGTTTGAAAGATCCAGCTGCCTGAAAGTTTGTTATCTTGGAACAACCAAATGTAGTAGTAAGAGAGGGCTGACCTGTTCAATCCCTCATAGAGATGACCGTGACCAGTAGAATCATTCCCATGCAGGGGAGGACAAAATTGACACCCAAGCATAACTATAACTGACGTTATGCCGCGACGTTGGCATTTTGCCACATTGACACATAAACACAAAAAATATTCGACACGAAGACATGTTAGAGACACTTGGACACATGGACAGATGGACATAACCAAAAAGATAGGAAAAACCAGAATCCCACCCAAGCAACAGGACTTGAGACCTTGCAGTAGACTAGTCTTCTGGCACCTCCTCCACAATTGGGCACCACCCATATTCTTCTGCTTCCTGAGGTTGGCCCTCTTTCGCCTCGGCCGCTTCGGGCTGCATTTGGTCCTTCTCCGTCTGAGGGTGTGGTAATTACGTGGCCTTCCCCTTTTCCGCCGTGGGAAATTCAGAGGTTTTTGCAATGTCGACAGGTGCAGTGAATTCTTGAGGAGCACTGGTTCCACCCTGGTCCTGGGCTTCATCAAGGGGCTATTGAAAGTAAAGACAGCAGAGCCGAAGAAAGGCGAAGACGAAGACCCAGGTGAGCTTGCCTCCATATATTGGATGTGCCTGAGAGAGCTAGCACCTCCCAAATGAGGGGAATGGTAGTGGCAGTGACAATGAGGGCAATGACAGTGGGAAAAGGTCTCTGCCTCTTCTGAAGGGCAAGATGACCCTCCATGGTTGGAGCCGCGACGACTCAACATCCGCTGCCGAATCCTGACCATGTTAGTAGGGCAATACAGAGCTAAATTTAGATGCAGGAGATCCGGAGGGGCGTAAAAAGGCTGGGAAGTCAGACCAGGGCTAGAATAAATCAAACCAGGGCTGGAATATGTTAGCACCAATGGCGGCATGAGAACCCCAGACCCTGCCCAAATGAACATGGTGACTCCTGTGTTACCTCTGCTTATAAAATCCCTTCCTCTGTCTCGAGGGTCGCCCTCCATTAATATGGAATTCAATTGAGCCGTGGAGCCGAGTGCTGTAGCACAACCAAAAGAGGGCGGAGCGTAAATGCTCCTTGGCTGTCGTCCCGTGAAATTTATCGGAGACCTCCGGGAATGTCCTTCTCCACCAGCATCCAAGTCACCTTTGCACATGGCATGAAGGTGGCCTCTCCTGCACGCCCATCCCATCATCCTACTCGCTGTGGTTTGCACCCGCATCTGGGGGGTGGTATCATTTTGGACCAGGTGATTGCATTCCTGTGCCTGTACATGATTCTTTAGTATGTCTAGAGTTCCTGCTTGTAGAGTATACTCACTTTCCACACCAATGTTGGCCATAAAATCAGCTACCTTGTTGCCTTCTCTTTTTATGTGATTGAAGGTGATGGCTCTCTTATTAAGTAGTTCTTGCTCCATGGCTTCCAGTCTCGCTTCAAGCCTCCAGCTAGTGGCTATTTTATTTGCATGGGAGCCATTTAGGAGATGCTTAGCCATGTTGATTAGGATTTGAGAATCTCCTTCTACCCCCAGGGGATGGAAATTGTTATGCCTAGAAAGAATGAGACCTTTCCATAGGCCTTCTAACTCAGCCGAGTTGTTTGTGTCCCATCCGATGTTTCCAAAGTAGATTTGAAGAGGCATGCCCTCATGATTTCTGAATATTCCACCATATCCAGCTATCCCAGGATTTCCCTTTGAGGCACCATCAAAATTGAGTTTGAAGGAGTGCCTAGGAGGGGTAGTCCACGAGACCTCTTTGGTGCTACTGCCGTTGTGCTGGATTTTGTTGTGGAACTGCTGGGGAAGATGCAAATTCTAGTTTTCCCAGATAGCCTTCTCATTATCTAGTGTTGGAAGGTCTTCCATGTTCTAGGATCTAAGCAGAAGGGTTTCTTCTAGGTTCCCATAGACCTTGCTCCAGATAATGTCAATGGGGGAATATTGATCCTTGAATATTCTTTTGTTCCTTTCTTTCCATATGTTCCATAAGAGCAGCCCAGGAAGAATGCGCCATAAATGATTGATAATTTCACATTTATATGGATTCATTGGCCAGTGTCTTAAGGTATTTTTGATATCATTTGGAAGTCTGCAATTTCTTTGACACCTGAAACTTGCCTTTTCCCATATTTGGTTGGCCAAGGGGCAAGCGTCCAAGTGGTGTTGAATGGTTTCCTCTTGAGATTTGCAATTGACACATATGGAGGGGCCACGATAGTTTCTCCGTCAGAGTTTATCCTAGGTAAGAATTCTTTGGTGTCCGACCAGCCATAAAAAGAGAGAGACTTTAGGCCATGAACCAAATCCCCAGATTTTGGTCCATATTGGATCAGGGGGGTTGGGTTTGTGCACATGATTTTGTAGGCCTCTGAAGTGGTGAATGACCCCTTAGGTCAATAACCCCATTGTAGAATGTCTCTGTCTTCTTAATATTGAATGCTTCTTTTGCGTAGCTCCTTTTCCAATTCTTCTGTGAATGGGTGTTCCATGTTTCTGATAAGCTGGGTACTTGTTTCCACTTCCGAAATCCTTGCTCTTGTTCCTCAGCCCAATACTCCCATATCTTATTCTGTTGCTGAGCCTCTCCGATGAAGTTGGGAGGTATGTTTAGGATGTTGTTAAGCTTTGGCAGTTGGTTCCAGGCATCCGTCCAAAATCCTGCAGTTCTGCCATTTCTTACTTCCCAAAAACTATGCTGCTGAATCAACTGGAAGTGTTGTTTGGCCGCGTTCCATATCAGAGATCTCTTGACACTGGGAATGTATCTTATGAGTTTCTCCTATGGCCTATGGTTGGCATACTTGGTGGTCCAAATGGCAGCCCACGGTTTTTCCGGGGAGGAGAGCCATTGCCACCAAATTTTGGCACTCATGATGGCATTACTGTGATTGGGGTCTCTCAGGCCAATACCTCCTTTTTCCTTGGTCGTGCAAATAGTGGTCCATTGTACCAGAGCCCATTTACGGTTTGTGGCTGAATTCCCCCAGAGGAAACCTATCTGTAAGTCTCTTACTATTTTTAAGACCCATTTGGGTGCTGCTAAGATTAAGAACAGGTAAAGTGACATTGCCTGTAGTACTACTTTTATGAGCACCACACGACTGGCCATGTTCAGAGATCTGTACGTCCAGAGGTTTAGACATGTTTCAAGCTTTTCAATGAGCCTGCGCCAGGAGGAATGCTTGATGGACGAGGTGATAAGGGGGGATCCAAGGTAATTGGATGGGAGTGAGGCGATGGGGAAACCCAAAATTCCGGCTACAACAAGCTTGACAACGGGCTGGGTATGGAAGAAGAAGATCTGCAATTTGGAATTGTTGATGCTAGCACCTGAGGCCTCAGAGAAGTCATTGAGCAGGGATTTGAAGTGGGAGGCTTACTGGACAGAAGGATAGCCAAAGAGCATGTTGTCATCAACAAACTGTTGGTGAGTTATAGCAGGGGAGTTGTGAATGGAAAGGCCTTTAAGCTGATGAGAGAGATGGGATTGCTTGATGTGATGACCCAGGCCTTTAGCCATTAGGATTAAAAGGAAGGGGGAGAGGGGATCACCCTACCTGATTCCCCGAGAGGGCCTAAAGGGCTGAGATGGGTAGCGATTCATAAGAATAGGAAAGAAGGAGGATGTTAAAAGACTCATAATCCAGCGGATCCACATGTGAGAGAAGCCAAAAGCATTAAGAATTTTCTGTATGTAGGACCAGCTAAGCTTATTAAATGCATTAGAGAGATCAAACTTTAGAATCATACTTGCCAACCTTGTTTGCTTGAGGGAGTGAATAATCTCGTGCGTGAGGATTATGCCATCTAAAATCTGTCTTCCTTCGACATACCCTGGTTGTTTAGGAGAGATGAGCAGGGGTAGTAGGGGTTTTAACCTGTTGGCTATTACCTTGGAGATCACCTTGTAAATGACATTGCATAAAACAATCGGCTGAAAGTTGTCAAGAGTGTTGGCCTCCTCCTCTTTTGGAATAAGAGCTATGAAGGCTGAATTGAGAGATGGTAATAGCCAGTGAAGAGCTCTTGATTCCTCCACCACTTGCCAGACCTCAAGTTTGCTCATGTTCCAGAAAGTATGAAAAAAGGTTGTGGTGAAGCCATCTTGGCTGGGAGCTTTGCCTTCTTTGAGTTGAGACATGGCAGTGTGTACCTCCTGAGTTAGAATAGGTCGAAGAAGAAGCTCGTTATGTTCCTCAGTTATAAGCTTTGGCACATTTTGGATGATTCTTTATATAGCTGGTCCCTTGTCTTCGTTGGGCTCTTAGTGAACCTCCTTGAAGTGGGTTAGAAATTCTTTCTCGATTTCCTCATGCCGTTCTATCCGTGCTCCACATTACTTCTAGAGGAAGGGAATGTTGTTATGCATTCTTCGCTGTATCATTGTTCAGTGAAAGAACTTAGTGTTCCGTTCTCCCTCCTTCAGCCATCTGATTCTGGACTTTTGCTTCCATAATATCTCCTCTTGCTTCCTTCTTTCTTCCAGTTGTTTGTGGATACTTTTCTCCTTCTCCAAAGTCGCTTTCGTGTGACCTTCCATAATTATTTGCTGATGGAGATTTTCCAAGTCCCCCATCAAGTTTTGTTGCGCTTTGAAGATGTTTCCTAAGGTTTCCACATTCCAGCGCTTTAAATGATACTTGAGGTTCTTTAATTTCTGTTGGAATTGGAACATTTTGGAGCCCTCGGGCGGGATAAAGGCCTTCCAAGTGGTTTGGATGAAGTCCTTGAAGTCTGGGTTGGTGAACCAAAATTCTTCGAAGCGAAAGGGTCTCCCTGTGGCGATGCCCGGTCGTTGACACTACAGGGAAATTGGCCAATGATCTGAGCCTAAGTAGGGAAGAATTTCCGCAGTTATATCTCCTCCTATCTGAATCGAGTTGTCTGATATAAGGAATCTATCAAATTTAGAAGCAATCTGGTGTTTTCCCACTCTTCTGTTACTCCAGGTATATTTCCCATTGCAAAATTGCAGGTCAATAAGAGAGGTGTTGTGGATGAAGTCTTTGAAGTAGGTGGTTTCCTGTTCCAACCTACTTCTTCCTCCCACCTTTTCCTCCATCTTGGTGATCATGTTGAAGTCTCCTCCAATGATCCAAAGAAGATGCATTCTATAGTTATTCAAGGCTGTGGAGCGATAAAAAGGGTCTTTTTAACACCTAATTACCTCACATTAATTATCAACCCAGGGACGACTTTTTATTTCAAGAGTGTACTCTGTCTGAGGCGGCTATTTACTTAAGAGCAATGTTTTGCACTATAGTGCTTAAAACCCACAAGTAAATAAATGCTTGAAACAAAATCTAATTGGAATAGCAAGAAACGAAGGTGTTCTAAACTAAAATCATTCATTCAATCAATCATCAATCGAGGATATAGTAGCAATAACTCTTTCCTCTAGAAATTGATGGAATAGAGTATGGACCATGGATCTGGGAGCATGGTAGCATTTGCTGAGGCTCACGACAGCCTTGGACCTTCTCTCACACCAAAACAATACATGCAAGTAAATGGACAGCAGAAAGTAAAAGGAAATAGAACAACAGTAAATGAAACAACGATCAAAAGAACTAAATCTCGCGAGTCAAAACCAACTTACTCACATTTGGCAATAAAATAACAATCTTCAAAAGTAATTTCAATGAACTTTACTGTATGAAACAATATTCACAAATGAATTATGGAACAACATTTACCATATATACACAACATATTTATTATAGCAATCTGATGTTTCCAAAGAATATGACTTCCGTTTCCAAATGAAATAATATTACTTTCGGGTTCCCACGAATAAGAGTTCAAAATGAATCCAATAGCAATATTTAATATGAAAGCTCTGTAACAGAAACAATTGGTTTAAATAGTGAACATGTAATCAACTCCGAAAAGATTCATTACGCAACATAGAGTCACTTACATAAACTTGCTGAATGAAACCATTAATGGATTAGTCGTAACAGAGCGTGGAACAACATATAACAAATACATCAGATTACTAAACTATATAAACAATCCACACATGAAAAGATATCATACAACTGCAATTGGAAAGATATGATACACAATAGCAGCAGCTTACTCCACCAGAGGCTAGGCCCTTAGCCGCCAGCAGACGCTGCTGGATCACATCAGAATGAGAAGAATGAACAGCAACTCCCAATTCATTTATTAATCAGCCAATTGTGGAATCATTACAACAATAAAAGCTTAAGAATTACAACATGAATAATCCACCATCGTTGTCCATCATTTCTCATTCCCCAAATCCATCATCACGTCTCACTCCAATCATCCCCTCTCTGATCTCCGGTTTCATTAAATAGAGAAAGATCAGAGTATAGATAATTACAATCATGATTTGTTTTACAAAATTGGATTGATTCTAACCATTTTATCAACAAGAACAAGGCGTATTTGGCTTTGCAGCTAAGATTTGGAGGGCGGCCGCAACAGCAAATCCCAGAAAATCGTGCTCAAAGAACCCTGCGTTTCTCCCTGTACAAGCCGAATTTGGACAAACTGTTTGTTATGAAGATAATTGGGCCCGTTTTGGACAAAACCCATGTTCCGGATTTTCCAAATGCGTCTTCATTTGCTCAGAATCTTAACCGCAAAACTGTCACTCCTTAAATCAGCGAATTTCTGAGTTGGCTGATTTAAAAATCAAATCTTCAATCTGGAAGTTACTTTGGAGGCTAAAAATGGTAAATAAGGTTACAACCAACTTATTAGAACTATCACTGGTAAAATAATGCATAATAATCAATTTATTAGAAATAAAGGAGAATAAATAATGTAAGAGCATAAATCATCATAAAATGGATTTATATAATAAATTATAATAAATAACATGATGAAGAATGGTAGAAATGAGTGGAATAAACGTTCACAAGTGACAATAATAATGGCGTATTAACGACTCAACATACCCCCACACTCAATATGCTGCATGTCCTCATGCAACGAAAACTGAATATATTGCATGACCTCATGCAACCCAAAGACAAAAATCATGCGTTAACCAAGCAATAAAAATTTGAGAATAACTTAATGCTTCCTTAATTAATAAATATTCAATCTTAGCAATCTTGATGAAGGCATAACAATTTTTACATTGACATTCAACTATATATATGAAGTTGCAGCAAAATATGATATAGATAACAACAAACTTCATTAAGCATTTTCTCAAAACTACAAACCAGATTTTGTTGAAATGTTGCAAGTGAATTTACAATACATGAATGTCTCTATGATCCAAAAATCAAATTGTTTTGATGCATGGATCATGAGATATAAACAAAATGTCTGTAGGTGAGAGTGCATGATTTCCGAAATTTTATGAACCAATTTATCTTGAATTTATCTAGGTATGTGTATTTTAATAGTATGTCTGTGTTTCCTAGAGATCACAAGAATTGAGTTCATAGTTTTTGAAAATATTAGGGAAATAAATTTCTATACTGAAATTGTATGCCTTAAAGGAGAAAGAAAATAGAAAACATTCATCATGCATAACAATTCCTCCCCCTCTCTGAAAAATTAGCATGTCCTCATGCGATGCTAGAAAACAAAGAGAGGTGGTCGCTACCAGCTGTTGAATTGTACGCTTGGTGTAAAACAACATGAAATAAGAGAGGTGTTGAGAATGAATAAGAAGAGCAATGGATGATAAAGAAAATGAATGACATGGTCATAAAAAAATGAAGGAACACTCCCCCATACTCGGAAATGATATGCTACTGAAAAATGGGAAGTGGTAGAAATGAAGGATGGTAAATAATGCTCAAAATGGATTTTCATTAGATTCTCCTAATTTATAATAAATTAGAGAACTATGCAATTTTACCTCAAGTTTTACCTCCAAAAATGTGGAATGACATATAAATACTGGCAGTTGTTGAAGCTGATGTAGGCAGAGTTGGTGCTGAAAGTGATGCAAAAGGTGGAATCCATGGAAGCACATCATGTCTGAAGAATTGTTCATGTTCACGAGCCTTTACTGTGAAGTGCAATAGTGTGGTCATGCTACGAATAGAATTCTGCACATACTTGTTGTTCTCCTGTAAACAAAGCACTATTTTTAATACAATGTTCTTGGATCCATAGTGTTAGCTTTGAATAACAACAGATAAAATGCATGCAAAAATTTCAATCAGAAAAACTTATCAAATCAACAAGTTATGGCAGAGTGTAGTAATCATATCACATGCAATCCCATAATGCATACATTCTCCCCTCCAATTGGAAAATGGGTTTCATAACCATAAAGCATATGAAAGGGGTGGTGCTGACGGCAAGGCAATGGAATGAACAATAAAGGGAGGCAGAGTACACTTATGAATGATAGGACGGTGAAAATTATGGTTATATTGAGAGCAAAGTGTGTAAAGATAGTTATGAATAAGAGATAGGACGCTTTGGATTGATGATAGTTTATACAAAACGAAAAAGGACAACAATATGCTAAAAAGATGCTTCGCTGATGGTATTCTAGCTTAAAATGATGTGATTGATCATAAAACACTTTCTCATGCATAAAGGTTCAAACAGGGAAAAGGTTAAGGAAATAACTTCTCTGATAAAAAAAAGTAAGAAAAGGGTATTATAATAATAATTGACGAAAAGATATACTTCAATACCATAAGCAGAGCCTCTACTGCCTGCAGGCGTCCATAGCCTCGGCAGGGTTGCTTTTTAACCCATATGAGCCAGGATCCTCAATTTATAAATGGACAGTTTGTGTTGTTCTACATAAGAGATCAGTGTGCTGGCGTGGTAACCAGATAACCACACTGCCATTCACTAGGAGGTAGCAAAAGTGATCAGGCCGGCTCGTGATGAGACCTCCTGTTCCAAGGATAATTTGGCTATCCAATGGATCATAACCCTGGTGTGGTGGCCATAATGGGAATGTCACTTTGTTACAGCCTTATGAACATGGTAGGCTGGCTCGTAATGAGACCCCCTATCCTGCATCTGCGAACAAAATTTTGTTGTTATTACACATTTTTATGATAAAAAGAGGGAGGCTCAATACTCCTTAAGAGCAGGGATGGCGAAAGAAGTTGAACATGTCAATACAAAAAAATATACCCATAATCTCATTTATTACAGTCAGAGAAGATTATAACCAGGAAGGGTGGAACCAACATGGTATTAAGATGATCAATCAGTATCATGTACAGCAGAAAAGAATGCAGTAAAGTAATATATAAATAATTGTGTCCCTTTTTGAAAAGATTCTAACATCAAGGAGCTATCCTGTTAAAGATCATAACGTAAATAAGATTAACTTTGCTTCAAAAGAATTCATAATTCCTGTCCTCATAAAAGTAGTGTACTTCATGCCATGAAAGAGAATCAGGAGAATGTGGTTGAGCTGACTATGAATAATCCCACAACATAAAGGAAAGCGTTGCCCTCAAAAATATTCCCAAAGTGTTGCTCTTTTGAATGAACAGCAAAAACACTCACAAAGCAGTGTTTTGTGTAAGGAACATCAAAGAAAATACACACCAAAAAAATAAAAATACATACAAAAAACATGAAAATGCAAATGTCGTTCGAACAATCACAAATGTTGTTGCTTCTGAGAAAGGAACAACAAAGACACTGAAATGTTGTTCCTTTTCGCAAAGGATCAGCAAAAACACACAAGTGTTGTTCATTTTCGCAAAGGAACAGTAAAAACACACAAGTGTTGTTCCTTTTTGAAAAGGAACAGCAAAGTCACACAAGTGTTGTTCCATTTCGAAAAGGAACAGCAAAATCACACAAATGCTGTTCCATTTCGAAAGGGAACAACAAAAACACACAAATGTTGTTCCATTTCGAAAAGGAACAGCAAAAGCACACAAGTGCTGTTCCATTTCGAAAAGGAACAACAAAATCACACAAATGTTGTTCCATTTCGAAAGGGAACAGCAAAAACACACAAATGCTGTTCCATTTCGAAATGGAACAGCAAAAACACACAAGTGCTGTTCCATTTCGAAAAGGAACAACAAAAACACGGAAGTGCTATTCCATTTCGAAAAGGAATAGCAAAAACACACAAATGTTGTTCCATTTCGAAAAGGAACAGCAAAATCACACGAATGCTGTTCTATTTCGAAAAGGAACAGCAAAAACACATGAATTCTATTCCATTTCGAAAAGGAACAGCAAAAACACGCAAGTGTTGTTCCATTTCGAAAAGGAACAGCAAAAACACACAAATGTTGTTCCATTTCGAAAAGGAACAGCAAAATCACATGAATGTTGTTCTATTTCGAAAAGGAACAGCAAAATCACACAAATGTTGTTCCATTTCGAAAAGTAACAGCAAAAACACACGAATGCTGTTCCATTTCGAAAAGGAACAGCAAAATCTCACGAATGTTGTTCCATTTCGAAAAGGAACAGCAAAACACGCAAAGAATGAATTAGCTGTTCACTGCATTGATGCTGAGGATGAGTTGCACTTTGAATGAAGCAACACCTGAAAC
>APFE031161807.1:0-10795 GCA_000404065.3 Pinus taeda | reverse complement strand
AATTTAAAATACTATTTTTTTTAAACAAACCTAACATTACCATATTAGCCCCGGCAAATTAGACTTAGAAATTTAAAATACTAATTTTTTTTAAACAAACCTAACATTACCATATTAGCCTTGGCTATTAAGATTTCATAGTAAAAAAAAAACAAATACCTAAATACAAATCATACTAAATAAAAAGGTACAACATTTAAGTCAAATCAAAAGCCCTACACAACAAATATAAATCCAAAGTGCTACATCAACTACAAATAAAATTAACTCTATCTATATGATTTCGAGTTGAAATTTTAATTAAACATGTAATAAGAATTAAAACAACTTAAAAAGATCATACTTATTTTGCCACCTTGCCTAATGATGATTAAACATCAACTCATTTTCCACCAACCTTTAAAAAAAACCTTCCTCTAAAACCCCCCAAACTACATGAACTCACCACCCTCATTGAAAACTATCCCCTAAAACCAACCCTAATATCCTTTCTTTATTTTACTATCACCTCTTGCTACTCTCCCATGCATCATTTTATTATAGAACCCCCTGCAATTGACATCTTCTCTTTTCCATGCATATTTCCAATTATTTTACACCTCATTCTTCATGCCATTTCCATTTTTTTATTTATTTTTTATTCAAAATAAAATCATCATTTTTAAGGACATGTATCCCATTTTTTATTTATTTAGTGTGTGTATGATTACATTTTCATATCTTTTTCAATTGATTAATTAACCATTATCTATATTTTTTTTTAAGAATTATTGGTTTTACTTTGTTTAACTTAGGAGGTTGGTAATGGTAATCAGTAAGATAGTGATTTTCGAAAATTGTTATGAGCAAAACATAAAATTAAATTACGAGTATCACTATTCACCTTAATATCAAGATATTAAAATTAAACTCAATTAATAACTACCACTAAAGTTATTATCCTTTCACATTCACATACAAAACAATTTAATAAAAAATAATGTTACCAAAACATTTAGTAAACTTAATATTATTTTTTCATTATGATACTTCTAAGTAACTTCTCTAGAAAATAACGTGTATCAATTTATTTGGTCCATATCTTAATTTTTACCCTCATTAATGTTATCCCGTTTATTTTTATATTATTATTCCATTTATTTTATTGATTTTATTTAATTTCTTTAAAATGTTTCACGTTTACTACTTTTCGCTTCCGTCTATACCTGGACCAAATCCTTATATTGCGGTGTATTTTCAATATTTTAATTATTTAATCTACACGAAATGTGTGTATTACATAGGTAGATTTATCAAAGTGTTGAAAGAATTGAATACACGACTTTCAATCGTAAAAGTGTATTATATATGAGACTCAGCTAATTGCACTAATTTTCAGAGTTAAATGTTCTTAATAATATATATAACTCAAAAAGTTGAGATTTTTTTTTTAATTAAATTAATTAATTAAAAAAAGTTTAATATGAATAAGTGTTATATGAAATATTTTATAATTTTTTGGGTATGTAGTATTGATAAAATCATAGTATTGGTATATGATATTGTAACAAACCCTATTTACAAATTAAGAATCTCTATGATAAAGTGAGGCTAAATCTTTATGGTCAAAAATCTTGTTATGTTGTTTTTTTTTAAATGTATATATGTTTAACTTATATATTAATTCTTTTTACCATTAATATAGTATAATTATTATTTTGAATAAAGTTATAATTTAGTCAATTCTTATATAATTTTTTTTTAATAATGTGATATCTATGATGTATGATAAAGTAAGTGTTTTGGTGCTTATTATGGATTGAAGATTGAAGGAAGCATTACTCTAGTTTGTAGGACATTTATTGATTATAGATGCAACACCCCCCCCCACATTTACCCGCTTTTACTAGCTCTCCATGGTAAACATGGGTTGAGTGTTACTATGACATGGCCCGACCTCCAAGTTCCAATTATGGAAGTGGGGCCTACTAACTAGATCACATAGTACCACCCCTCAAGGACACCAAATCACTAAAGAGTTTGATAACCACTCTTGGTGATCAATCCCTGAGCTAGAACTTCTTTTCACAAACTTTACATCCCAACCGCACCCATGACACATTGTGCATGCGGTTGGAAGGCTCCAACCACATCCATAAGACTTCCTGCATGCGGTTATGAATGAAATATGCCAGTTCTGCCCCAGCAGTTGCGAGATTTGTGCCACTTTTTCAGGTCTAGCCTACAGACCATTGCCTATAACTTTTCATAATCAAGTATAAGATGATAACGAGTCTAAACAATCAATACTAGGGCTAGAACTTGCTTAACACACGTCAGTCACATGATAAACATATGGTAAACATAGTAGCTACATGTCATGAGCGCATATATGATCACAAACTTTTGAACTTCATCAAAGAATCATCAAGAAGGCTCAATGCATTCTCAAGATAGTTGCGACAACACTTGTTAGCCCATACACTTATATAACCATTCAATCACACATCAAATCATGAACAAGATCCATGGCAAGAGAACATCATTTAACCATGCATATAACCAAAATATAATACATGACAATTCAGCCATAAAATCAACAAAATAACCAATATATGTGCTCGTCAATCACAATGAGAGAATAACTCATATTAACATATGCAAAATCGAACCAAGTTAGGGACTTCCATGTACCACCTAACCATAGATTTGGCTAGACCAAAATCTCTCTTTCAACCAGTCACCCATGTGCCATATTCCAAGCATGAATGTGGGATCATATGGGTTAAAGCAAAATAGAACCAATCAAGGCTTCTAGAGGCCAAACCACCTCAACCCTCTACCATAGTGACTTCACCTAAACATTCCAAAAATCACTAACATCAAAGCAAGCTTGGATGTCTCTGACAACCTTCCCAACTCCAAAGGAATTTTCTTGTCTCCACCCATCCGTCAAGAGTTCTAGGAGAAACCCCATCTCCACCCTTGACCCTTGGGAATTTTCCCAAGACCACCTCAACCAAGATCCAAGTCTAACAACCATCTAAAGCTTGAACTAAAACAAGGAACCCACAACACCATGACTATCTAGGAAATGGCAAGGCAAAGATGAAACCACTGTCAATCCTATCAAATCCCATGCCAATGGTAACAAACATAAACACATAACCAATGCATGCACCATGCATTCGAATCCCAACATGCTAAATCTTACATGAACATTGTTACATGCAATCCACAACTAATTTATGTCCTTACTTGCCATTGTCCAAACTTCCTCTTGCTTCCCTTGCCTTCTTGTCCAAGTGCTTGCTCCTTCTCCTCTTGGAGTTTGATTTTTGATACTGATAAAAAACTGAGCTAAAAGTTTTCAACTGTTTTTGGGGTGTCTTTTATCATTGATGTCTAGTCTCTTCCTTTCCTTTTTACTTTTTCGTCATTTTCCTTCATCTTCTCTCTAATTTCCCTTGCATGCATCTTTGTGTCTCTTCATCTCCATTTTCTCATATTTTTCTTTATTTCCTTAATTAAATGTCCATGATTGTTTCTTTGCCCTTTGCCAATTTCCATAGCCATTAATTAGCCACAAGTGACCCCCAATGTGATGTTATCTCACCATTCAGCTTGGAATATGTGAACCATGACCTTGGTATTATTTTTTTATATATGGAAAATCAACTAAGGGTTGTTACAATAGAGAAAGTCATTAATGTCCTTAGGGTGGATGCTAACAATATTTTCTAAACCGAAGTGTTTATAATCATTAGGAACTTGCACGGTTTTTTTTTTGTTTTTTTTGTTTTTTGTTTTTTTGTTTTTTTGTTTGTTTGTTTGTTTTTTTTGTTTGTTTGTTTGTTTTTTTTTTAATGTTTCTGGATTGGTAGAATTGTGTAGTCTAAACAGGCCACAAAGAAAATTCCGACATTATTTTGAGAAAATTTGGGTTGCGATTGTCAAACTTCACAATTTAGGGTGCTCAGGGGTTCTTGAAGGTGTTGAATTCATTCCCACCATGAAAAAACGATTTGAACATTGCCATAGTCGGATTTATGAAATATTTATTTACCGGATTTCGGCAAGAAATTCACCGTCCAAGCGAAATTGTGGTCATGGTAGACAACACTTTGGTAGAATTCCATAGCTCTTGGCATAAATGTCTAGGAGGTTGTAAACAAACAATAATTTTATACTTTGATTTTAATGAAGCAATAAGTATAAAGATTTTTACATGGGAAAAACAAAGGATTGATGTTTATCAACATCCATTAGTCATTAAATTATATCACTATTCAAGTTTTAAAGTTAAGAGAAAGTTATAAAGTTGTATCGTTAAGAGAATTTAACGGATCTAAGAGAATTTTATAACTTATAGCATAACCCCAATATTGCATTTAATCTTCTTCTAACCAACCCTTGGTGGTCCTAAGATTGACAATAACATTCTTGTATAGCCTAGTTGCAACAACCCTCAACTCGAGAGGAACCTTTATCTCTTCTAATCTCTTCCATAGTTTATCCCAAGGAACGATGTTGAGAGCTTTTCTAAAGTAAAAAAAACAACAAAAGAGGTCATTTTTATTATTGCGATATTCCTCAACAATAATCCTAAGAGTAACAAGATGGTCTATAGTTGAGTAATGTCTCCTAAATCTAGCTTTCCCTTTAGTTCTTTCATCATGGATTTAAAGCCAAAGACTAATCTTCTTTTCCAAAATGAGACGATACAACTTGGCTAAAATTTGCCTAATCATAATGGTCATGTAGTTAGAGGGAATGTTTTTATCCCCACTTTTAAAGACTCACACAATAGCTTTGTGTCCAACGCTTAAGGTAGCTTTGTTTCACTACCCAATTGAGGAGCTTGTGTATATGAGGAATAAGGACAAACCTTCTAATTTGGAAAATTTCAGCTTGGTGGCCTTCAATGTCCATAGCTCTCCCATTAGCGAGTTGCTTAATCTTGGACTCAAAGTCTTCCAAAGAAAAGATATCCTCCTTTATAGGAATGTTCAATATGGTGCGCATGGTGTCACAGGAGTCATAAAAATTCTTAAGATAGATATCCTAGTTCTTTTAGGGATCGAATCATTTTCTTTCATTTTAGGAATAATAAAGTTCCACCAAAACTTTATAGGTTCAACTTTAAAAAGGTGAAGAAGATGTTCTTGCCTCCTTTTTATATATGATATTTTCTTTTTTAATAAGAGTTTTTTACATATTTATTTTTTCAAGCTTTAAGAGTTAGTTAGAGCATCTCTAATCACTTTCTCAACAATTTTACAATCATTATCATATCAACAATAGAAAATTCTATTATCCAAATAAAAAACTTATTAATAATCATGAAAATAGCTACAATAAAAATATAAAACGAATTTAACGAATTTCTACCCTATATAGAATATTTCATATCTAATTTATCCCAGTTATAAAATTACAATTTTGACGAAAAGCAAATCATAATTTTTATTTTTTTTTGCTTTTTATACTATTAAAAAATTACAAAGATTTCTACGAAACTCCGTTAGAAAAAGTATTATTTTTAATTATTAAAAAACTTAACTAACTTTGTTGGAAAAGAAATTTTTGTTCATTTATTATGATTACTGATTTTATATTTTACTTTACTTTTATTAAATTTTAATGTTATTATTCTATTTAGTTGGTTAATTTCAACTTTTCATAATATTATTTTAATTATAATTTTATAGCAATTTTTGTTGGTCATTTATTACAATCTATAATTCAATATTAAGAATTTAATTTTTTATGTTTTATTATTATTTGTGATTCAAATTTTTTTGTTAATTTTATTATTATTTAAATTTATTTATGCCCATCTGAACTCAAGTTTTTCATTTAAATTCAGACAGTCACAGAGCCATTTAAGCCCAGGTTTAAACTTTGATATGCACCATAAATGCATCCATTTATGGTTTACATAATTTTGTTGTTTGTTTTTCATTAAATTCATACTACAGACCCTAGTTTTGTTGAGTTCGGTTTTCATTTGAAAATTTATACTCCTGCAGACCCATTAAGCCCAGGTTTGAGATGCACCACAGACCTACTCCATACAGTAGGTCCATATAGTTTTACCCTAGTTCTGAAGATGTTGTTTAGTTTACATAGCTCTTTAAATTTTGAATTCTGTTGAGATTGTTAAGTTTATTTTGTTGACTTTGCTTAGTCCACTTTGCAAGTGGACTTGGGAAAGCACTCATTTGACTAAGTTATGGCCACACAGGATCTATGTGACGTAACCAGAAAAGATTGTCTCCAGGCGTTTGGCTTTGGCTTTGGCTTGAAACTAACACCCAGTTTCCCGGTTGTCTTCTTACACAGACACCCAGATTTCCCCGTTAAACTTTTTACATAGCTGTTTTTGGCAAAATTTCAGAGCATGAATATTGACAATATGAATATGTCAAGGCATAAATATTGACAATATATATATAGCAGTATTAACAATTGGAAATATATAAAGCAGGTCGAGATATTAGCTAAATAATAGAAGGCCATTTTCATGAAAGCTACATATAAACCCTAAAGTATAGCTGTTTAAGTTTTGGCAAAATTTGTGAGCATGAATATTGACAATACGTTTTGGCAGAATTTCAGAGCCTGAAGATTGACAAGATGAATATAGCAAAGTGTAAATATTGACAATATATACATTTAGTATTGACATTGAAGTATATAGCAGGTCGAAATAGCTAAATGAGAGGAGGCTATTTTCATGAAAGCTGCATATAAACCCTTAAGTATAGCTGTTTAAGTTTTGGCAAAATTTCAGAGCATGAATATTGGCAATAAGTTTTGGCAGAAATTCAGAGCATGAATATTGACAATATGAATATATCAAAGCATAAATATTGACCATATAGACATAGAGCACTATTGACAATTGAAAGTATATAAAGCAGGTCAAGATAGCTAAATAATAGAGGCCATATTCATGAAAGCTACATATAAAAACTAAAGCGTAGTTGTTTAAGTTTTGGCAGAATTTCAGATTATGAATAATGACAAGAAGCTTTGGCACAATTTCAGAGCATGATTTTCATGCTAAGTTTTGGCAGAGTTTCAGAGCATAAATATTGACAATATATACATAGAGCGGTATCTACTATTGACAATTTAAAGTATACAAAGCAGGTCGAGATGGCTAAATAATAGAAGGTCATTTCCATGAAAGCTACATATAAATCCCAAAGTATTAAGTATTTTGCTATTCATCCTTTAGATTTGAAACATATCAGAACGGATTTTAGCTTTCAAACATGTCAGCCCAAGTTTCAATTATGCATCCTTTAGATTTTAAACATATCAGTGAAACATATCAGAACCGGTTTTGGGTTTCAAACATATCAGACCAAGTTTTAGATAGGTACTAGCCAATGTTCTGGTTATAGCCCAATTTTCATAACTTCATATCCAAGTTTTGGCCTAATGTTCATATACAATTCTACACTAAAAGTTGATGGATCATTGCACATGGATTTAATCCACCTCTAAATTAAGAGTCGATAGATCATCCTCACCCGGGCCTGTGGAGTACTTGTTCCTTGCTTCTTTCAGCGCAATTAAATTCTTTTTGACTGGATAGATACATTGTAAACGTTATTCCTTTATTGTGCTCCATGCAGGTGAATGGAGAGATATATAACCACGAGGAACTAAGAAAGTCGCTTAAATCACATGAATTTAGAAGTAGCAGTGACAGTGAGGTTATTGCGCATCTTGTGAGTATTATTCTACATCTTGGTATGCTTCGTTACATGTAATTATTAAAGGGAAGCTTTGCTATTCTTTTACATTTTGTAGTCGGTTCATTGTTTGATATTGCAGCAGCTTCTGAGTTTCTCAAGGATTTTAGAACTTATTACGATTTGTTTTTCTATGTTTACATGGTTTGGGAGGTTAGTTTGAGGAGAACAGAGAACAGTTCGTGGAGCTGTTGGATGGAGTGTTCTCGTTTGTTGTGTTCGATAATGCTGATAGCAACTTTATTGTTGCCAGGGACGCAATCGGCGTTACTCCCCTTTATATAGGCTGGGGCCAAGATGGTATGACGCGTAACTTCTTCACCCTGTAAAAATTAGCTACAATTTCCTACATTATGATTTTTCTGTTAATAGAAATAAAGATAGATTTACAAAGCTTTTCACAGGGCTACAATTTCCTACATTATGATTTTTCTGTTAATAGAAATAAAGACAGATTTACAAATAAAGTTAGTTTTAAATTGGAACTTGATTTCCCTCTGAAATTAACTCTCCTCTCTGATTACCTGTCATTTTGTAAGCCACACGATTATATGTTAGACGATTTCCCGGTTGTCTTCTTACACAGACACCCAGATTTCCCGTTAAACTTTCAGAGCATGAATATTGACAATATGAATATGTCAAGGCATAAATATTGACAATATATATAGCAGTATTAACAATTGGAAATATATAAAGCAGGTCGAGATAGTAGCTAAATAATAGAAGGCCATTTTCATGAAAGCTACATATAAACCCTAAAGTATAGCTGTTTAAGTTTTGGCAAAATTTGAGAGCATGAATATTGACAATACGTTTTGGCAGAATTTCAGAGCCTGAAGATTGACAAGATGAATATAGCAAAGTGTAAATATTGACAATATATACATTTAGTATTGACAATTGAAGTATATAGCAGGTCGAGATAGCTAAATGAGAGGAGGCTATTTTCATGAAAGTTGCATATAAACCCTTAAGTATAGCTGTTTAAGTTTTGGCAAAATTTCAGAGCATGAATATTGGCAATAAGTTTTGGCAGAAATTCAGAGCATGAATATTGACAATATGAATATATCAAAGCATAAATATTGACCATATAGACATAGAGCACTATTGACAATTGAAAGTATATAAAGCAGGTTGAGATAGCTAAATAATAGAGGCCATATTCATGAAAGCTACATATAAAAACTAAAGCGTAGTTGTTTATGTTTTGGCAGAATTTCAGAATATGAATAATGACAAGAAGTTTTGGCACAATTTCAGAGCATGATTTTCATGCTAAGTTTTGGCAGAATTTCAGAGCATAAATATTGACAATATATACATAGAGCGGTATCTACTATTGACAATATATACATAGAGCGGTATCTACTATTGACAATTTAAAGTATACAAAGCAGGTCGAGATGGCTAAATAATAGAAGGTCATTTCCATGAAAGCTACATATAAATCCCAAAGTATTTTGCTATTCATCCTTTAGATTTGAAACATATCAGAACGGATTTTAGCTTTCAAACATGTCAGCCCAAGTTTCAATTATGCATCCTTCAGATTTTAGACATATCAGTGAAACATATCAGAACCGGTTTTGGGTTTCAAACATATCAGACCAAGTTTTAGATAGGTACTAGCCAATGTTCTGGTTATAGCCCAATTTTCATAACTTCATATCCAAGTTTTGGCCTAATTGTTGGGTATTTTTCTTCTGTTTGGGATGGGAAAATACCAAAACCATAAAATATAAAACACTGAGGCAATGCTCTGTTTCCTTTACACCAAGATCTTTTACACAGAGAAGTCTTTAAATAAAAATTACAGAGCACAGAGTATTCCACCACCATAAAATGATTTCTATTCATTAAACAAAAACACTTACATATTCATCCCTTTTCACTATCAGAGGGAATCCCAAAACACTTTTCACAAAACTTACTCTTGCCTCCTATGAAATTTTACACCACTGTTGTGTAAATATTTCATTTAAACATTCATGCTGTGTTGAAAAAAACTTACAGGGAGTTACAGGTTTACCTTTTTCACACTGTAGTGAAACAATACATGGTTTTCAACAAAACTATCCACTGGTTTCATTTACTTCTCCTCCTGCACTGCTGTGCATTCCTTTTTACTTCTTACATTACCAAGACAAAATTACTCTGCTGCATAAAACCTTTTACATTTCAAATCCAAAAAAAACTTTATGCACTTCTGTGCGTTTCCTTCATTTCTTACATTTCAAAATTTTTACCCTGCTGAGTTTCATATCATATCAAAAAGAGCTCTGTCTTTTTTCGGAGTTCCCCTGTTCTTCGTTCGCTGCTGCGAACACACATACAACTTCCCCGTATGCAACTCACACAACACAATCCCCGTGTATATTTTTTTTACATGAAAAATGGGGTCAACGTTTTTTTTAAAAAAAACATATATTAAAAAAACTTACCCATACTACTTATTAAATTCGCCGTAAGAAATATTAAAGACCTTACCAAAACATTATGACATGGTATTAATTTAACGTATGGGATACGGTCCACGCCTCATTAAACTTTAATCAGACCCCGTGTACTTTCCTTGAAATGGACGGCGGACAGACTTTCCTTTAATCCCACGGCGGAGGTTGCGTATCGGAAGACTTTTCTGACTGCACTTTAAACCATCGTGCAACTTGGTAAATCAACAGACGTAAATGCAGGAGGTAAACGGACGGGTGAAAACGATATCGGAAGGGGTGAGTTGACCACAAGTTACCTTCCGATGGATGTCAGTTGCTTACGTCACGGTTGCGTCACGGTTGGACAGTTGTCAGCATCGGACCACCATGTCCGGAAACCACTTCAGGCCGAAAGGTGGTGCGATATCTTCCTGCCGGTTTAGATTTGCCGCTGGGTGGTTTTCTCCGTGCGTTGACTGCTGACCACGCGCACGGTGAAATTATAATTTTAACACTCCCCTTTAATTTCACCTGCTGGGCATTCGGTCATACCTAGACACTTCCTCAAAAATTCAAAGCTTTTCTGATCCAGTGGCTTTGTCAAGATGT